>JAKUDI010001100.1:0-48981 GCA_022702515.1 Ilyophis sp. 1 JC-2022 | reverse complement strand
ACATCTTGTTCACTCTGATTCGTCCTCTTGGACGATGGGCTGCAAGGAACAGTAAGTAAAGCTTGTTGATTGGATCTGCGTACATCTGAAACAAAATCTCCAGCGCTGTAGTTCTCGGTCTTCTTGTCTTTTGCTAACTGGAAGTGCAATCTGAGCTCTGTCATATTGATCGAGCACCCTATTCAGGCACGCGCTGACAGCTAGCCACCTAGTGTCATGAAAGTTTGGAAGGATCTTGAGCGGTGTTTCGCCAACGTTCATTGTTGCATAGAGTTGCCTGGTAGTTTTGCTGACGGAGGAGTACTATGAGAAAACATGCGTATGTTTTGCGAAATCTGGTACGTCTACATTTACCTCGGCAACACACAGCATTACATTCGAGGAGCACATGCTGAATTGAGTGGCAGACGCATTTGACAAACACAACATTGGGGTTGTGCTCTCGAAATTTTGTGAGGAACAAGAATTGTTTCGGTGGCCGCACATAGTATTGCATCCGTCAGTTGCGAGCCCTATGCATCGTTTCGGACACAGCTTGCATTCTTGCAAAAAATTCAGCAATGCTTCTGTTATTGAAGCGGCATCTCCACCATCTAAATTAATGATGCGCGAGCAGCAAAGCAAGACACAATACGCTCTTGTTTTTGACTGTAGTATCGCACTACAACAGCAAGCTGTTTTCTTTTCTGCATGCTTACGTCTGTGCTCTCGTCGATAACTAAAGAATACAGTTCTTCCCTATATCCTTTTGGAGCTCCTGCTGCATGTCTGGTCCGATTACGTTAGTTTGTTTAATGAGTGCGGAGCATTTTGTCCTATGCAGTTTTAATATCCTTCTGTGCAATTTCACTAACAAGCTCTCCCAAATGGTCCACGGTCAAAATGCTCGAATGGCAAGCAATGTGCGCTGCCATTTTCAGCTCGGCTACCTTGACAGACCGGTCAATTTTCACCACACTTATGCCATGTCGAAACAAACTACACATCCGACAGCTAGAGAAGGGAGGGAAGGTGGGGAGTTAACCCCACCTCCCCAGAATTTTCGAATGTGTTTCTCTTCTTCTTCATCGCGTTTTGCTGTGGGTTTGGAGATCACCATGATGCGCTCGAATCTCCCCCCCCACCCCCGGTTTTGCATGCCAGTTGCAGTACCGACAGAAAGCTTTGGTTTCATCCCCGGCCACACGTTCTATCCAATCCTTCAGGCCGTTTTCACTTTCCCACTCCTTACTAAACTCTCAAAAAAAGTTTGGAAACGTTATTTCGGTCGATTATTCCTCCCCTTTAATAATACCAATTGGTATTGTATTTTATATCGTTGGAAAGCCTGATTAGTCACCTTTACAACGAGGTACAACTTGTAAGGATCATGCATTCGTGGAATGAGCAACACAGCTAAACGTGTGTGGGTAGCGGCCCAAAAAAATGTGCCAAAATCCCCTGCAATATTCTTCTGTTGGTATTCACTCTCGTTTTTGAGCTTCAAGTGCTGGCAGGTGTATGGGACCTAACTCCATCCTCCAGGATGACAACGTTCGCCCCCACAGAGCCAGGATCATCACAGAGTACCTCCAGAATTTGGGAGTGGAGAGGATAGAATGGCCTGCCGTGAGTCCAGACCTCAACCCAATTGAACACTTGTGGATCAGCTTGGGCGTGCTGTACGTGCCAGAGTGACCAACGCAACCATGTTGGCTGACTTGCGACAAATCCTGGTTGAGGAATGGGATGCCATCCCACAGCAGTGTGTGACCAGGGCTGGTGACCAGCATGAGGAGGAGGTGCCAAGCTGTTGTGGCTGCGTATGGATCTTCCACACGCTACTGAGGTCCCTGACAGTGTAAAATGAATAAAGTGTAAAAATGGCCAATATGTGTTGTTTTTTCCTTATTACTGTGGGAGAGTGCAATCATCCAGTCCACCAAGCAACTCAAAACGAGAGTGAATACCAACAGAAGAATATTGCAGGGGATTTTGGCACATTTTTTTGGGCCGCTACCCACACGGTTAGCTGTGTTGCTCATTCCATGAATGCACGATCCTTACAAGTTGTACCTCGTTGTAAAGGTGACTAATCAGGCTTTCCAACGATATAAAATACAATACCAATTGGTATTATTAAAGGGGAGGAATAATCGACCGAAATAACGTTTCCGAACTTTTTTTGAGGAGTGTATATCTTTTTCCATATTTTGCCCACTTACCGGGTGTCATCTCTTTCTTCCCGGATTGATAGCTAGGTAGCTTCCGTTAGCAACAAGTCAGTGTGAGCGGCTGCAGCGGGAGTCATGCAGCTGCGGACAGGACAGCGCAGGGCCAGGCTCACTCTGTGTGCCAACCAGTTAGGGCGTGTCCCAACCAGTTAGGGGCGTGTCCCATGGCCATGTGTGTAAGTGCTGATCTGGAGTCAGTTTGGCTTGTTTCTGACTAATGGTTAAGATTAGGATTTGAGTATAATTAGCTGATCTTATATCAGTGTTTAGGCCTGAGTCAACGCTGAAAGACGAACAATAGATGTGTAAATTACTGAATTTGAAATGTTTAATTAAAAATATATATTTTTATAATTTTATTTAAATATATATAATTTATGTAATCTGCATGCAAAAAATTCAACCCGCGGCAACATGTAGAAAGTAGCCCAATTCCGCGGGAAAAACCGCGGACCTGGCAACACTGGCCACATCCTTCTTTTAATTGGCGAGATAGCTCTTACGCTCCAACCTATCAAGTTCAATAATATTTCCTCATCCGCAATGTACACAGGAAGATTCATAAAATAAACTACCAGTTCATCATTGCACAAATCTTTAGCCATTATTCTGCTGTTCTTGATTTTAAAACCATCCACCAGCCTCTGTTTACCTTTTTTCGTGACACATCATTATCTCATACTTCCCGGGAGACTTAAATCTACAGCCCGTAACTTTGCCGCAAACTTCCTTAATCCCACACAATAATTCCATCATAGTCACTTTATCTTCGCCAACAATTTCAACACTCGTAGTCAAGTTCTTATCATAGTTCATTGCCGTTAAATCATCCGTTGTGCATTCACCATTATCTTTTTCCATTCCGATAGTCGCGTTCTGTCTTTTGTTAGTAGCCATATTGTCAATCCGGGGGGAAAAAAAATATAATAATACCAAACCAAAAATAAACTCAAAACCGAAAAGCTGCTGGGGGGTTAACAACAATTCTGCAGAACAAACCCAAGCAAAGAATGATCGCAAATAATAAACACATTTAAATTGAAACCAGCACTCACTTTCAACCACTTACGAACCATTCACTGGACGGTTTCAGACCTCGGTCAAACTATCCGCTCTTTAAAAATGTTCGGTCAAACTATCCGTTCGTCAAATTTGTGTGCGCAGCTACATTATGTATAGTGGTAGAACGGGAACCACAACGTATTTAGGTAACGCCCTTGTGCGAAAAAAACGGAAAGAGCGACTTCTCGCCAAGACGCCTGATAAAAATGTGTAATGCCGTCTTTTTAACTCCCATTTCGAAAATATAATAATATAGTAGGAAAGTAATTTAATATATGTTGGCTACTGTACTGCTGAAACGTACGTGTGATTGAAATATTGACCAATAATTGTAAATAATAATAATAATAATAATAAACTCCTAGGCTAAACCAGACACAAACTGTGCACACCCAACATGAAAATGTTCCACAGCAGCAATTTGGAGATCTGGAGAAATGACCAATAAATGTCGTTATAATTGTCTAAAGGAAAAAACGTAGATCATGCGATTTACCAATAATACGTCTCTGCATTTGTGCTGAAAAAGAACCAGACGATGCATACTAAATAAGAAAATATTGATTATAAAGGTGATTATAACGGTAGATAGGAATATATGACAGTACTATCTTTGGGAGCCCAATTTGTTACCCTGTGGTTTTTCATAATTACTCCAAACATTCAACTGATTGTTGATAGATAAAGGCTAGACTATATGTGTGGCAAGTAAAAAGACGTTTAACTGTGAACATTCTGAGATATGGCTATTAAGGTCATTATCACTGTGTGCAAGCAATTTGAAAGAGCATTACACAGGATTTTCCCATAGTGAGTGAATAATTTCAACTTCGGAATGACTATTTATGTTCTTCATTGCTGTATATGGGTATATATGGCACCACAATAATTGACAAACTATTACACAAAATTTCCCCATAATTACTCTTGAACATCAACTGGCTGGCAATGAACAAGGTCCATTCTATATGCATTACATTACATTACATTACATTCATTTAGCAGACGCTTTTATCCAAAGCGACGTACAGTAAGTGCATACAGAAAGGTCATCGAAGTAACTACAGAACAGATAAGAAAGCACATTCTTCCCAAACAGTAGCAGCTATCCCTAGTAATGAACACAATGCAGTTCAAAGTGAACTGGGTAAATCAGCTCTAATACAATTCTATTCTAACTATTATAAACTTTACTATCTTGAGTACACAGTTCAACAAGAGCACAAATCATGAGGTCCTAGATAAGTATTAGTCCAGGTGGAGTCTGAAAAGGTGCGTTTTCAGGCCACGACGGAAAGTAGGCAGGGTTGGCATGGAACGTAGGGGAATGGGAAGTTCGTTCCACCACTGGGGAGCTAGGGTGGAAAAGCTCCGCAGTCGGGACGAGCGAGTGCCATTTACACGGAGGGGGGGAAGTGCAAGTCGCCCTGCAGTAGATGAGCGAAGCGGTCGAGCAGGAACATAGTTCTGGATCAAGTCCTGCAGGTAGACAGGGCCTGTCCTATTGGCTGCAGTGTAGGCCAGGGTCAGAACTTTGAACCTGATCCTGGCTGCAACTGGCAGCCAGTGGAGTGACCTCAACAGGGGGGTGACATGTGAAAATTTCGGGAGGTTGAACACAAGCCGGGCAGCTGCGTTCTGGATCAGTTGGAGAGGCAGGATGGCGCAGGCCGGTAGGCTTGCGAGCAGGGAGTTACAGTAGTCCAGGCGTGAGGTGACCATGGTCTGGACCAAAAGCTGGGTGGAATAGGTGGTCAGGTACGGTCGAATCCTCCTGATGTTGTACAGGAGGAACCTGCAGGACCGTGCCGTCGCCCTGATCTGGTCTTTGAAGTTCAGCTGGTCGTCCAGGACCACCCCCAGGTTCTTTGCAGAGCGGGAGGCAGCCACCACGGTCCCGTCAACGGTGATGGAGAGGTCAAGTAGCGGGGAGGTTTTGTGTGGCATGAAGAGGAGCTCTGTCTTGTCGAGGTTGAGCTTCAGGTGATGGGTAGTCATCCACTCAGAGATGTCGGCCAGACAAGCAGATATCCTCTCCTTCACCTGTTGGGTAGAGGGAGGGAAGAGAGGAAGAGTTGAGTATCGTCAGCATAACTATGGTATGAGAAGCCATGTGAATTGATTACTGAACCAAGGGATTTTGTATAGATGGAGAACAGCAGAGGACCCAGTACAGATCCCTGCGGGACTCCTGTAATCAGGGGATGGGGTGCAGACACAGAACCCTTCCAAGAGACTTGGTAGGATCTATCAGTGAGGTACGATACAAACCAGGAGAGGGCAGTCCCAGAAATGCCCATCTCAGAAAGTGTGGAAATCAGGAGTTTGTGGTTGACCGTGTCGAACGCTGCAGACAGGTCAAGTAGAATCAGGACAGAGGAGAGGGATGAGGCTCTGGCAGCGGAGAGCGCCTCAGTCACGGCCAGGAGAGCAGTTTCTGTGGAATGTCCGGTTCTGAAGCCGGACTGATGGGGGTCAAGCAGGTTGTTCTGGTGGAGAAAAACAGACAGTTGGTTATGGACAGCTCGTTCCAGAGTTTTGGACAGAAGGGCAAAAGAGATACAGGACGGTAGTTCCTGACATCAGAGGGGTCTAAGCTAGGTTTTTTTAGGAGTGGGGATACACGGGCAGTCTTAAAAACAGCAGGGACATGGCCACAGGTTAGGGAGGTGTTGATAATAGTGGACAGATATGGAACGAGCTCAGCAGATATTGACTGGAGGACTGCTGACGGGATGGGGTCCAGCGGACAGGTGGTCGCGCGATGGTGCGTCACAAGTTGGAGCACATCTGCGTCCTCCAGAGTCTTGAAGGACGACAGCGTGGCGATAGGTTCGGTACGGGGGATGTGGGGTGTCACCTGAGGTGTGAAGGAGTTGCGAATCATGGCCACCTTCCCCTCAAAGTGGGTCAGGAAGTCATCTGCAGAGAGGGAGGAGGGTGAAGGGGGTGGAGGGGGGGTAAGGAGGGAGGAGAAGGTGGAAAAGAGTTTCCGTGGATTAGACACACATGCATTAATTTTAGTCTGAAAAAAAGAAGTCTTAGCCGATGTAGTTGCAGCTGTGAAGGCTGCCAGCAGAGTGTGATAGGAGGCCAGGTCATCTGGGGATCTGGATTTCCTCCACTTTCTCTCAGCGCCTCGCAGTATGGTTCTGTTGGATCTGAGAGAATCTGTCAGCCACGGGGAAGGGGGTGATGGTCGAGCTGGTTTGGAGACAAGCGGACAAAGTGAGTTGAGAGACTGAGAGAGGCAGGAGTTAAACATAGAGGTGGCAACATCAACATGCATATTAGCGAAAGATGCAGGAGGAGGAAGTATAGAGAGAGCGGAAGTAGTGAGAGAGGAGTACGAGAGGGTGCGGAGATTTCTCCTGAACATAACAGTGGGTGGGTCGTTAGTAGGGTTGAGGGAGAGCGGGAGGGAAAGAGAGAATGAAATAAAGAAATGGTCCGATACGTGGAGCGGGGTCACCGTGAGTTCAGATGTGGCGCAACTCCTGGTGAATACAAGGTCAAGTTGGTTACCAGCCTTGTGGGTGGCAGGCGATGGGGATTGAGTGAGAGCGAAGGACTGGAGGAGTGAGGCGACACTGGATAGCTGGGAACTCTCTGGATGGAGGTTGAAGTCTCCCAGTAGGATTACAGGGGTGCCATCCTCAGGGAAGGAGCTCAGGAGAGTGTCCAGTTCATCCAGGAAAGCGCCGAGCGGACCTGGGGGGCGATAGAGAACAACAATGTTAAGTGTAGACGGGTGGGTTACAGTGACTGCATGAAACTCAAAAGAGGAGAAATTCAGGCAGCGTGCAGTGGGAATAGAGAATTTCCAGGATGTGGAAATCAGCAGACCAGTACCCCCGCCTCGGCCAGAGGCCCTGGGGGTGTGGGAGAAGGAATAGCCGGCAGACAGAGCAGCAGGAGTGGCTGTGTTATCTGGAGTGATCCAGGTCTCAGTGAGAGCCAGGAAGTGGAGGGACTTCACCTTAGCATAGGCAGTGATGAAGTCAGTTTTCTGGACAGCAGAGTGGCAGTTCCATAGTCCACCCACCACTGAGAGTTCCTTATGAAGGGACAGGGGTGGGCAGACCAGGTTAGCCGGGCAGCGCCTGCGGTGGTTGGACCTCCAGGCTCGAGGTATATAGCACAGAGGAATGGGGGTTAAACACATGGTAGGTGGTGAAAAGGCAAGAACAAACAGACAAGTCGTACAAATTGCTGATGAGGCTGCCGTACTTACGGCAGCCTCGGCTTTAATTTATGCACTATTTGCTAATTGCCGATTGCATTCAGCTGCTTGCAGGGCTAATTCGCTCCTGTGAAACCAGTTAATATTAGCAACACAAAAGCGCAGATTGTAGGCTTAATGATGGCTACAATCGACTTTAAACAAATCTCTAACTATTGCTATTTACTTCAACTACACAAATCACTACAGAGTGGTTCAATTTACAAAATGCACGGCTGAAACCGAAAGTTCAAAAGATACTTTTACCCGTCCGTCGGCAGAAAAAATCGATTCGCTACCTAGATGCACACTGCCTGCTAATTATGAAAAAATTATACTGTGGAAATTTTGAGATATGCCCACTTATGTTCATTATTGTATATAGGTATATATGGCACCACAATCATTGACAAACTATTACACAAAATTTTCCCATAATTACTCTTGAACATCAACTGGCTGGCAATGAACAAGGTCCATTCTATATGCCTGCTAAGTATGAAGATATTCTACTGTGGACATTTTGAGATATGACCATTTATGTTCTTCATTGCTGTATATGGGTATATGTGGCACCACTATAATTGACAAACCATTTCACAAAATTTTCCCATAATTACTCTTGAACATCAACTGGCTGGCAATGAAAAAGGTCCATTCTATATGCCTGCTAAGTATGAAGATATTCTACTGTGGACATTTTGAGATATGACCATTTATGTTCTTCATTGCTGTATATGGGTATATATGACACCACTATCATTGACAAAACATTACACAAAATTCTCCCATAATTACTCTTGAACATGAACTGGCTGGCAATGAACAAGGTCCATTCTATATGCCTGGCAAGTATGAAAAAATTCTACTGTGGAAATTTTGAGATATGACCATTTATGTTCTTCATTGCTGTATATGGGTATATATGACACCACTATCATTGACAAACCATTACACAAAATTTTCCCATAAGTACTTTTGAACATCAACTGGCTGGGCATGAACAAATTCCATTCTATATGCCTGCCAAGTATGAAGAAATTCTACTGTGGAAATTATGAGATATGACAATGTATGTTCTTTATTGCTGTATATGGCACCACAATCATTGACAGACCATTACACAGGATTTCCCCATAAGTACTCACAAAGCTCAACTGAATGACAATTATCAACGCTAATTCTATATGCCTGCCAAGTATGAAATCATTCTACTGTGGAAAGTTTGAGATATGTCAATTTTCGTTTATTTCTGCTATAATATGGATGTATATGGCAACGAGAAACCATTGCACAGCATAATTAGTTCAAAATGTGAACGCATTCTTGATTTCCAATGCCCACCCAAAATACCTACCATGTACGAAGTAGTTTTACTGTGGAAATCCTGAGATATGACCATTTAAGATAATGTTAAGTGTATATAGGGGTATGTGGCAATACTAACTTTGAGAAACCATTATAAAGGATTTTCCAATAATTATTTACAAATTTCTACTCACTGGTGATGTGTAAGGCACAGTCTATATGTATGCCAAGTATGAAGCAGTTGTACTGTGTAAATACTGACGTGTGACCAATTATGGCCATGATACCTGTATATGGGTGTATATGGCAAAACTGTCATTGAGAAACCTTTACACAGGATTGTCCCAAAAGTATTTCCAAATGTTAACAGAATGCTGATTATCAAGGCCAGAATGGTGATGAACAAGTACAACCCTATATGCCTGCCTAAAGGTCTTAAGCAGTTTTACTGTAGAAATTTTGAGATTTGAAGATAGACTCGACAATAAACAATGACGTACAAAATACTTCACAAAACAATAAATACACCTAATATAGGATTTAGAGAACCCGGCCCTAAACTCTGGCCATCGGCTTGGGGAATCAGGCTAAAAGCAGTAACTCCATCCCCTGAGTAATGGATCTGAACTCCTGTTTAGCTCGCAAATCCAGACTCAACTCAACACCAGGCAACTTTACCATGGCATATCAGATCATATCTAACTAAACCAAATGTTGGTATTATAGACCCCTATATTCCTTATTCAGATGTGAATCCAATCATTTGTATTTTTATTATAGCTGCATATGGTGAATTTAGCAACACTAACTTTAAGAATCCATTAAACAGGATTCTCAAAAAATAACTTGACAATTTGAAGTCATTTAACATCATTATGTCTGCATATATGTGTACATGACAGCACTTTCGATTGACTGCTTCCTCGTATCTTTTTTTAAATTTTTTAAATCTTTGGTAACACTTCATGACATTCACAGTGTCATTACCATGACATAATACCTTTCATGAAGTGTCATGATCATTCATAACTATGACATAGTGTTGTTATGACACAATCTGCAATTTGTGTTATAACACAACTGACATAACAACCTGCATAGAAGGCTCACTTTGACAGGGTTGTCATAACACTGATTCACCATGACATTTGAAAATGACTATGTCCATTATTTGTTGAAAGCAATGTGACTATGTGTCAGTTTGCCAAATAGTGATACTTCATGCAAAAACACATTAATTTAAATTATTTTAGTTGGGATTAGTTCATCTCGATAGATATGGAATGTAATTGCAGATTGTGTTATAACAACACTATGTCATAGTTATGAATGAACATGACACTTTATGACAGGTATTATGTCATGGTAATGACAGTGTCTTTCCCATGTCATGACGACCACTGTCAAATAAAGTGTTACCAAATATTTAAAAAATAAATAAAAGATACAGGGAAGCATTCGATGGAAAGTGCTGTCATGTACACATATTTGCACACATAATGACGTTAAATTACTTGAAATTGCCAAGTTATTTATTGGAAATCCTGTTGCCAAATTCACCATATGCAGCTATAATGAAAATAAATCTTCATATGTCAAAATTTCTACAGTAAAACTGCTTAAGACTTGGCAGGCATATATGGTTGGTCTTGTTCATCACCAATCATATGAAAATTTGAACTAATTACAGGAAAATCCTGTGTAATGGTCTGTCAATGATAGTGTTGCCATATACACCCATATACAGCAATGATGAACATAAATGGTCATATCTCAAAGTTTCCACAGTAGAATATCTTCATACTTAGCAGGCATATAGAATGGACCTTTTTCATTGCCAGCCAGTTGATTTTCAAGAGTAATTATGGTAAAATTGTGTGTAATGTTTTGTCAATGATAGTGGTGTCATATATACCCTCATACAGCAATGAAGAACATAAATGGTCATATCTCACAATTTCCACAGTAGAATATCTTCATACTTAGCAGGCATATAGAATGGACCTTTTTCATTGCCAGCCAGTTCATGTTCAAGAGTAATTATGGTAAAATTTTGTGTAATGTTTTGTCAATGATAGTGGTGTCATATATACCCATATACAGCAATGAAGAACATAAATGGTCATATCTCACAATTTCCACAGTAGAATTTTTTCATACTTAGCAGGCATATAGAATGGACCTTGTTCATTGCCAGCCAGTTGATGTTCAAGAGTAATTATGGGAAAATTTTGTGTAATGGTTTGTCAATGATAGTGGTGTCATATATACCCTCATACAGCAATGAAGAACATAAATGGTCATATCTCAAAATTTCCACAGTAGAATATCTTCATACTTAGCAGGCATATAGAATGGACCTTGTTCATTGCCAGCCAGTTGATGTTCAAGAGTAATTATGGGAAAATTTTGTGTAATAGTTTGTCAATGATTGTGGTGCCATATATACCCATATACAACAATGATGAACATAAGTGGGCATATCTCACAATTTCCACTGTATATTTTTTTCATGCTTGGCAGGCATATAGACTGGACTGTGTTCATTGTCAATCAGTTGACCTTCATGAGTAATTATCCGAAAATCCAGTGTATTGGTGTGTTAATGATAGTGTTGCCATATACACTCATATACCATACACCAATAATGAACATAATTGGGCATATCTCAAAATTTACACAGTGAAATCTGTTCATACTTGGCAGGCATATAAGTGTCAGCCATGTTAATTACAAATCCAGTGAAAGTGTAGACTAGTTATGGGAGAATCTTGTTTAATGGGGTCTCAAATATTGTGTTGCCATATACACCCATATACAGCAATAATGAACATAAATGTACATATTTCAAAATGTACATGGTAGAATCTCTTCATACCTGGTGGACATATAGACTGGGCCGTGTTCGTCATTCCGAAGTTGAAATTATTAATTTACTACGGGAAAATCCTGTGTAATGCTCTTTCAAATGTAATGTTTCCATATTTGCTTGCACACAGTGATAATGACCTTAAGAGCCATATCTCAGAATTTTCACAGTTAAACGTCTTTTTACTTGCCACACATATAGTCTAGCCTTTATCTATCAACAATCAATTGAATGTTTGGAGTAATTATGAAAAACCACAGGGTAATGGGCTCCCAAAGATAGTACTGTCATATATTCCTATCTACCGTTATAAGCACCTTTATAATCAATATTTTCTTATTTAGTATGCATCGTCTGGTTCTTTGTCAGCACAAAAGCAGAGACGTATTATTGGTAAATCGCATGATCTACATTTTTTCCTTTAGACAATTATAACGACATTTATTGGTCATTTCTCCAGATCTCCAAATTGCTGCTGTGGAACATTTTCATGTTGGGTGTGCACAGTTTGTGTCTGGTTTAGCCTATGAGTTTATTATTATTATTATTATTTACAATTATTGGTTAATATTTC
This sequence comes from Ilyophis sp. 1 JC-2022, assembly GCA_022702515.1. Lineage (NCBI taxonomy): Eukaryota > Metazoa > Chordata > Actinopteri > Anguilliformes > Synaphobranchidae > Ilyophis > Ilyophis sp. 1 JC-2022. The sequence continues at coordinate 36,733 of JAKUDI010001100.1, read as the reverse complement.
AATCACACGTACGTTTCAGCAGTACAGTAGCCAACATATATTAAATTACTTTCCTACTATATTATTATATTTTCTAAATGGTTGTAATGTTCTCGTAAGGGTGTGACTACCGCAAACTAAACATCAAGTTAAACTCCACTCAAAATGAAATAAAGAGTCGTTGTTGTAGTAGTTGAAGAAACGTTTACTGCTAACTCCTTCACCATGACATGGAGTGAAAACTGCAGAAATAAATTACAGAAAACAAATACAATGAGTCTTGTGTCGTTTTTTACCAACCCAGAATTGTAACAAAGCATGAATTACATTGTACATACTTGTAAATAAAATAGTTTTTTATCTTAACTTATCAACCACATTTTTATCAACTAATCCCTAATATATTATCTTTAACATGTTACTGAAGAAATATTATTACTTACGACAATGATTTATCAGTCCTTTTGGGAGGATTCAAAAAGATCTTTGTTTAGCACATCACATGTGGCTCTGTCAGGCCAAAATGTGTCCGTGAGCCAACATGTGTCCGGGCCAGAGATCGGAATGCTTGGAATGTCGTTGCTATGCCAACAGACACGCGAGCATTGTGACGCGATAGCATTGCACTTGCTTTGACCTCAGAATCGCCGGAGATCGTTGGACGGAGATAAATCACTACATCACTCAGATAACCTTTATAATTTCCCTTTGTATAGGCTACTAAGCTTTATATTGTTAATTGTTTTCGATTTTAGATTGTGTTAGCTAGTGATTCATTTTGAAGTAGATAGTATTTTACTGAAACTAACTAGCTAGCAATACTACATAGTAGTTTCCTGGTCAAATGTTGCTTTATAAAAAAACGAGCATCCGTTAATAATGTTAACAACGCCGGATTAAAAAAAAAACCCATTCGCCTGTTCGCACTGCAAGTTAAACCAGCGAGGTGGAAAGAGTAAGTAGGCCAATCGCGTTGTTGAATAGCCCAATAAAACTAATCTAATGTCACGTCGATCAGTCGGCCTAATTGTTATTTTTTGGGCCTATTATTGGTAGCTTTTCTGATGACCGATTATTATTTTTTTACTGTATTTGCTATGCGATCGCGTTCACCCAATGAAAATGCCTTGTCATGTTTTGTAGGATAAAAGCAAGCGCGAGCTTGTCACCCGGCGATTCTGAGGTCAAAGCAAGTTGCGAACACGTCACAATGCTACGCGTCACAATGCTCGCGTGTCTGTTGGCATAGCAACGACATTCCAAGCATTCCGATCTCTGGCCCGGACACATTTTGGCTCACGGACACATTTTGGCCTGACAGCTCCATTATATTTAATGCATTTCCTGCTTTCCTAACAGGAAGTGATATGCGACTAACAGGAAGTGATGCGTTCTGACTAACTTTAACTCAACTATTTTAAAGAAACAGTACAATTTAACACAAATGCACTCCAAAGCAGTATTTAACATTAGTAAATAACAAATGATGTCATGTAGACATCACAATGGTAGTTAAAAAGACGGCATTACACATTTTTATCAGGCGTCTCGGCGAGAAGTCGCTCTTTCCGTTTTTTTCGCACAAGGGCGTTACCTAAAGACGTCGTCGTTCCCGTTCTACCACTATACATAATGTAGCTGCGCACACAAATTTGACGCACGAATAGTTTGACCGAACATTTTTAAAGAGCGGATAGTTTGACCGAGGTGTTTTCAGTGTGGTATGGCCGTGAACAAAGGCACCCCGAGCTAACCAGGGTTAAATTGTTTCTAAACTACAACCACCGTTACTGTTTAATTTTGGTTATCAACGCAGTCAAAGGAGCACAATTACGAGAGTGCATATTGTCGACTGCATAATTAGGACACAACGACATTTAATGATCTTCACTGTGAATCCAGTTAGGCTACAGTTTCCACCTTTTACCTTGGTGAACGGCGCCATCGCGAGCGTAAACTCAAAACAAAACTTTTAAAAAAGCTTACAGCACCTGGTATTCCCAGGCGGTCTCCCATCCAAGTACTAACCAGGCCCGACGCTGCTTGGCTTCCGAGATCAGACGAGTTTGGGCGTTTTTTAAATTTTTTCTTTAAAAAAAACCCATCATATATTTACACATCATTCACAATTACATATCACATTACATCCATTGACGTGTTATTCAAAAGTTAAACACCAATTTGTTATATCTTGATACGGAAATAAATCCACTTCCATCAACAAATAAAAGTCAATTTTCCCATACTCGTAGACTAAGGAGACATGTTTTTTTACAAGGGACTCAAACATCAGCCATATTTACATTTTCTTCCCTTCAAAATGAGCAAGATTTCTTCTTGATATCACAGCATATCTGGCATAACTTAATATGAAGTTCAACAAATTAATATTAGCATTTGTTTCTTTCCTACATGCACCAAACATGATTAATATCCTCCAATCAAAAGCCTCAATAACTTCAACTTTCCAGTTCTTTTTCAGCATAGTTTTCAGGTTCCCATAAAAATCTCTTAAACAATCACAATACAAAAATAAATGCATCAAATTTTCCGGTGCCAAATCACATACATCACTTTCTCTTTTAATTCTTTTTATCAATTTAATGCAATACCACATGTGTGAATATTCTATTATGTCTAAGTCATTATTTTCACACTCAATACTATTAAATTTAACATTAAGATTCTTCCATATTGTTTTGATATTCAAAGCAGGGAATACTTGCCTCCATACATTTTCAGAGGCTGGTGTTTTTTTTTCTTTTTTCTACCATATACCTATAGACATTCTTATCCTTAATTTTCTGTAATTCGATTTTGCTTTCGTTCCTTTCTACGAACAACTCAGGAAAAAAAGCAGAGTCATCTCTTCTATACTCATTTACATCCTCACTATTAACTAATTCTAGCCATTTCTTTGGCATGCTACCTTTGATTTTCTCATACATATTAATCACAGTTCCCTTTCTAATGTCCTCATCATCCACTATAGCCTGTGTTGGTAGAAACCCAGGTATAACTTCATACACAACATCTTTGACCTGCTTTAATCCTGCACACATGAATATCTTGTTATATAGTATATTACCATTATTATTTACTTTTGGATTCAAGAATATTGGTTGTTTAAAACCAAATTCACATTTCCACATTCTGTTGGGAATTCCATTAAATCCATTGGTCACCTGTGACAATATGTATTGATTATATTTGAATATGTATCACCTGTAAACTATATTACCTGTGACAATATGTATTGATTATATTTGAATGTGTATCTGTGAATGTATTAAGAGCAATATACAGAATGTATAAATGTATTAAGAGCACAGATTACAGAAACACATTCTCTGTCTCTCTGACTAGAAGGAGCTGAAAGCTACAGTTGTTGTGGCTTTGCGAGTGCTTTCCAGAGAGTCTGATAAGATAAGATGTTCCTAAACAATGGTTATTTTGGGCGCCTTCCAAGGCGTTCCTAGGCAACAGTTACTAAGTTGGTTGGATGAAAAGTTGTATCTCCAGACACCTGGTGTCTGACCCACTATGGTCTCAGACCCTGGTTTCAGCAATGTATGAGCACATAAAACACATAGTCTTTCTGCACATATATACAGAATTGCATAGAGCATTGGATGAACACAGAAACACATAGTGATATATTAATTAAAATGCACTTTCACAGAATCTCATAAAGTTAATAAATAGAATGGTCACAGTGAGATATAGACATTTCTGTGAATATGAACGCTGAGTCTGACTATAAAAGTTGAAGCCACAGTTATTTTTTACACACAGTTAGCCGTCCAGAGAGTTTGAGAAGAACTTGGGTATTGTCCAAACACCTGGTGTCTGATCACCATGGTTACTCAGTTCTCAATGCAAAATTGTGCTGTCCCATGGGAGGGGGCCTACGGGGGAGAGTTTTTGAGAACTCTCCTCACGGGGCGGAGCTGGAGATGAGTGACTGGGAATCTGCGGGGAGGAGTTTGAGAACTCTCCTCACAGGGCGGAGCCGGGAGCTAGGGAAACCAAGGTAGCAGTGGCGGCTGGTGATCTAAATATAGGTTGGGGCGCTAGCATTTCTAAAAAAAAACAAATACATCTGACTTTGACTTTAAACAGAAAAAACAAGCCACCTTGTGTCTCAGTTGCATAAGACAGTTTAATTGGCAACAGTGGAGGACAGTTTTTCAAGTAAGACATCACTGATTGTTTCTAATGGCAAACTCTACAGAAAGTGGGCACATTTGATCCCATTAATTCTTCTGATAAAATCTCAAGGCAATCTAACATTTCTGTTTTATTTGGTCTTGCTTTATAATAAAAAGGATTCCCACCAACTTTTAGACCTGGCCCACTCATATTTTGATTAATAAAGGGGTTAAAATTTTTGGATATGTTGCTAATGTTACGTGGACAGAATTGACTGAACTTAGTTAACTTAACAAAACAGTTAAATATCCTTGACTGTATGTTAAAATAATGGAATGTACAGACATACAGCAAATGATTACATGACCATTTCAACATATTTATGAGTTTTTTTGTGCTTCATCAACATATGGATTGGGTTTCACAGAAAACACGGGCTTTTGCTAATGTTACATGGACAGTGTCTAACGTTAGCACAGGGAATCTCCGGGTTCGCCGAATGTACACAATGTTTACATGCATTTACACACGCATTCAACGGGCATCCCAACTTTTCGTCATTTCAACACACATTTCACCTCAAATAATGTGTAGTTTTCATAATTTCGTTTCTTGAATGAGGTGTGCGTTACATGACGCTATCGTTACTTTAGTGGACAGAATATTTATTCATTAATTTCGAGAAATAAAATGAAATTTCTCACCCGCCGCTCCAAAATTCGTGAATCTACGATCTTAGCGCAGGCACACAAATACGATGGGAATCACTTCCGCGTTAAATAAAAGTGGATCTCGCAATGTAATACTCGCAAACGTTACTGATTGGTCACGGACAGAAATAACGTTAGCCTTACAATCGGGTTTCTATAAACCTATACAATTGGATTAGCAAAATTCTTCCCGATCATAACAACAAAGGGTTTAATTGAGTTACTTCCTGTGCATTTTAATAGTTACTAAATCCACCGAATCATGTACAGAGAGGGGTATAGCTAACGTTACTGTGATGGACAGAATGAACAGTAACGTTCGCAACTGGAATTAAGCATTGTTTTGAATGTGTGGGATATTTTTCTGTCCACTTCCGATGTATTTTCTGAAATAAAATCCTTCTAACTTAAAAAGAACAAATCTGACAACAATGTGATTGCTTATGCAGTTACTTTATTATAATTTCTATCAAACAGAACAATATATTTTTAGAAAATGCCAGGATTTTTAAAAAGACCTTTGATTTGTTTGTAGCATACATTATGTGCCCACTTTCTGTACAGTTTGCCTAATGCCAATTCTGTAGCCTTCATCGAGTTGTTCAGCAATGCTAAGCCTGCCAAAAAAGTTTAGCTTCATACTGTTGTCAAGATGGCTGCGGCTACTTTCATGCCGTTTGCACTTTTCAGCAAGATGTTTTAGGTCTCGTACCCCCGTCGTTGTCCACAATGGTTCAGTGCCAGCACTTTGAAATAGCAAACAGGGAACGTAATAGAACGCATGACTCACAGCACATCCAGCTAGCCAACTCCGTTTGTCATAACACGAGCGAGAGAAGCCCCGGGTATAAGCCCGACCGCGATCACTTGTTTGCTGTTGAATGTGCAAATCTGGTCGCTCTGGTCCAAGTTCCTTTACTCTTTTCTTTTCTTCCAATGAACGCCTTGAGAAAGGTTCTTTTTGCAAAGAAATAACCGAATTTTCTTTGCTTTCTGTTCCACTTGAAGAAGCCATTTCGAATTATCTCTCTCGCTTGGTCTAGGTCTACTTGAATGAATGAGTAGCAGCCGACTGAACCTAGCCGTAGTACTTGCGCACTCGCAGTGATATCCTGCTAGATGCCGGCTGGGCGTGATAAACATGCCTTAAATCCAATCCAATAATATCATAAACCATGAGGACTAATCAGAAAAGGGTAGGATAGTCCGGGGCGCACAGGCCTGCGCCCGGGGTCCTACTTTTATGGCCGCGAATCAGGCAGCAGAATCAGGGGGCTCGCCTGAAAATGAATGAGTGCTCTGATTCACCATAACATTACCGGCGCCCTGCAGTCCCCTGAACATGCATATGTAATGTATTAAACTTTAGACAACGCAAGGCCAACATATAACATGTTTAAGCTACTAAAAAATTAAATAATAATAAAAAATAATAATAAAAAATAATAATTTTTTTAAAACTTTTTTTAAAATTTGTATGTGGGGAAGGGGGGGCGGCGCCCCAGCGCCCTCTATAGGCCGGCCACCACTGCAAGGTAGCCTTGATACCATCCGATAGAAGGAGCCTACAGATGAAAACTTGAGAAGTTCTCAGCACGAGATGACGCCATCGATAAAACAAGGCGGAGATGGAGATGGCCTGTATCTGGGAGATCAATGGGGCCTGAGGAGACAATCTGATAAGAAGAATGGGCGGAGAATGGGATGGACAATCTGATAAGAAACTGTATAAAGATGGACTGTAAACCAAGAATAATTGAGTGTCTCTGCGGAGGGGTTGGACTTTGATTGAGCGGTGTATGGAATAAAGTCTAGCATTTTTTGATAATCCCTGCAGGGGCACTACGCTAGACTTTTATTGTGCGTTGTATGGAATAAAAGTCTAGCATTCTCTGAGATTCTGCCTCATCCTCTTTATTTGAAAACTTATAAAGAGATTGGGTCCAAAAGCTGAGAACTTTGAAATTCTTGTCACTTGGAAACCACGACAAATTGGCGTAGTCGGCAGGATAGGTCCAAGGTCAAAGTCGTCGCGGACCAACCCCGGAGGACCGGTTGCGGTGTGGACGGGAGACGGAGAGAGGCCTTTCCAGCCGGCTGATTAAGAGAAACCAAGGTAAGCGAAGTTAATCTTATATCGCTTGAAAAGACCTTGTTGAATATATGTATAGATATAGTGTGGGAAAAAAGGCTCTCTTTCCCCTTCCATGTTCTGTAAAACCAGTAACCAGTGACCTTGCCTATTAAAAATCCTGTGTAAAAGTAAAATAGAGATTAATGAAATTGTGTAAAAGAGGACGGCAGTAATCTGAGAGAATCAATGCGCAAGCGATATATGTTTGGGTGAAATTGTGTGAAAGAGTGGTACCTGGGCATAGGTTGCTATATAAAACGCTAACTGCAGGTATTGGAAGTTTGGGCGGTTGGAGTCACAAACTTGACTCAGCGTAAAGACCTCCACTCTTGATATTTACAGACTGTTGGGGTATACTAAGAAACCAGTGGTGGGTAATATGAGGAAATAGGGGTATGTCTAGCACGGTGTAAGGTACACAAAAGGTTTAGCCACTTGGTATTTAGAAAGGGAAATAATAAAACAGTGTCTCTGCAGAGGGGTTGGACTTTGATTGAGCGGTGTATGGAATAAAGTCTAGCATTTTTTGATAATCCCTGCAGGGGCACTACGCTAGACTTTTATTGTGCGTTGTATGGAATAAAAGTCTAGCATTCTCTGAGATTCTGCCTCATCCTCTTTATTTGAAAACTTAAAAAGAGATTGGGTCCAAAAGCTGAGAACTTTGAAATTCTTGTCACTTAGAAACCACGACAATTCATAGTTCACATTTGGAAGAAATTCTGCCCATGTTTCAAAAACCTCCTTATAAAAATTGGCTATATTTTCCATCATTGTCTTTTTGAGACCCATCAATAACCAAAATTCCTCACAACCTCCACTCTTATACAAATATTCTTTAAATAAATTCTTCCATCCATAAGCCACTCTACCATACAAATATTTTTGAATTGTTTTTATTATTATTGCCTTTTAAAAAAAAAATTATATCCACAAGTTTGAATCCACCTTTATCATAATCTGCTATTAGTGTTTTATGTGAAATCCTAACACCTTTACCATTCCATATGAAAGTGGAGACAGCCTTGTGGACATCATTAATCACCCATTCAGGCATATCTAATGCACCCATACACTAGTTTAGACATCAACAATGAATTGCACACAATCACCTTCCCTTTTATTAGAAGCCCTCTTTGCTTCTAGAAGTTTAAAGTTAGTTTTATTTTATTTAGAATTCTTGTCCAGGTCATATCCCTGGCTTCCATTTCTTTAATACCAATATTTATACCGAGTAACTTTATATAATCTTCAGCGGATTTAAACTGAATATCACATTCCCCACTTTTACTGTTACCAATGTACATTATTTTTGATTTTTCAATATTTACTTTTGCTCCTGATGCTCTTCCATAAGTTTCTATATGAATAATTATCCTTTTAACACTATTTATATCTTTGACAGTGAATTAAGTATCATCCGCATACTGATAAATTAAACCTTTCAAATGCAAATTTTATTATCTTGTTTGATTAACGTTGCTAGTGGTTCTACAGAGATACAGTATAATAGTGCAGAAAGGGGACACCCCTGTCTCACTGACCTTTCTAATGAGAATGTATCAGTCAACAGTCCATTGCATTTAACACAGCTCTTAGCCCTACTATACAATAAATCAATCCATGACACGAGCCTACTACCAGAACCAAACGTTTTCATTGTCTCTAACAGGTAACCATGCTCTACCCTGTCAAAGGCTTTGTTTAGGTCTAGACTTAAAATAATACCTCCCTCTCTATTTTTGCTCGTATAATTAACTACATCTCTCACTGAACAAATTATATCAGCAATATCACTACCAGGCACACTATAAGCATATGTTGGCGCAATAATGCTCCCCAGTACTTTCTTGATCCTGTTAGCCAGGACCTTTGCTAAGATCTTATAATCGCAATTCAATACACTTATTGGCCGAAAATTTTCCAGTTTTACTCCCTTGATTTTTAAAAAGAATAGTAATTGTCGCCATTGACTCTGGGACTTCCCATTTTTCTTCCATATATAGAAACACTTTCAATAAGATAGGTATTAAAATATCTACAAATGACTAAAATTCACCAGGTAAACCATCCAAGCCAGGGCTCTTATTAGCCTGCGTATTCATCATTGCGTCTATAAATACGAATATCTCCAACACACATCTCCCTATCCTCCTTCGAGATTTTATCTCCCACAGTTCATAAACCACCTTCCATACATTCATTATCTATATCACTTCTCTTAAATAAATTCCGATAAAAGGATTCCACAGTTTCTAAAATACCTACAAGATAATTTACCTTCTCTCCTTTTTCATTCTCTAACTCTACAATATTATTCTTTATTTGCTTTTTCCTCTCCAAACCTAGAAAATAGGATGTACATTTCTCACCCTCTATTGCATGTTTGGCTTTACTTCTTATGATAGCTCCCATACCTTTAATTTGGATCATTATCTGCCTTTTCCAATTCTTTTGCTATTCCCTCCCTAATTTCTATTTCTTTTCAGTATGAAGCTCCTGTGCTTGGCATATCTTATAGTAACCTTTTTTAAAATTCTATCTTTCAAAGCTTCCCACCATAGACCAATATTATTATTCATTAAGTTATTTGATAATTCATTTTGAATACATTTTTCAATGCACTCTCTATACCTCTCTTCTTTTAATAAGCTTGTATTCATGCACCAAACTCCAAACTCCAAACTCTCTTTGTTTTTCCTCCCCTAAACATATAGAGGCTGAAAGAACGGCATGATCACTTATTGTTGTAAATTCATATGCTATTTCCCTAAAGTAGTTCACCATATCATCTTTTACTAAACATAGGTCAATTCTACTTAGCGTCAATTCTCCCATCACAGCTTGCCTTCTAGAAAAAAACCTCTTCGTAGGGTTTTCAGCTCTCCATATATCTATTAGCTTATTTTCTGAAATGACATCTTAAAGTTCTTTCCTTGAAGAGTCCCATCTGAATCTAGCACTTCTAGAAGCATCTAATCTACAACACCAAACATTAAAGTCTCCTATAATTATACAATCATTGGTACACAAAGGTTTCAGTTGTTTAAATATTTTTTTCCTGTGCTTCTCCACATTTGGTGCATATACAGGTGCAGCTCAAAAAATTTGAATATCGTGAAAAAGTTCAATATTTTTTGTCACTCATTTCAGAAAGTGAAACTCATATATTATATAGATTCATTACACATAGAGTGAAATATTTCAAGCCTTTATTTCTTGTAATTTTGATGATTATGGCTTACAGCTAATGAAACCCAAAATTTAGTGTCTCAGAAAATTTGAATATTTTGCTTTAACATATTTTTAAAGTATCACATTTAATATTTGGTCGCATATCCTTTGCATGCTGTTACTTCCTGAAGTCTGTGACCAATCAACATCAAAAGACTCTCGATATCTTATTTTCAGGTACTGTTACAAGCGATACTATAACCTCTCTGCATTTTAACTGATCTCTATGGGAATTGGGGGGTGAGACTAGATGCAGCTGTAAATTACACTGGTACAGTATGGAACACATGGGTGGCTAAATGGCTGTAAGTCATCAAGGGTCTGAGCTATCGAACGAGCCCCAAACCATCACTCTGTTGCCAGATATGGAGTAGATGTGGATGGATCACTGCAAGGGTTATTTCTCCTGACTCATTTTCCTATAGAACTCTATGGGGGAAAAAGTCAGGAGAAACAACCCTTAAAGGGATCCATCCACATCTACTCCATATCTGGCCGCAGAGTCTCCCACCCAAGTACGAACCAGGCCCGACACTGCTTGGCTTCCGAGGTCAGACGAGTTTGGGCGTTCTCAGTGTGGTATGGCCGTGAGCGAATGTGCCCCGAGCCAGTGTTAATTTTGTCAACCCAAAAAAATATATAAACATTTTAGTCAATGGATTTTTTTTCATGACTACGACAAAATTTTACATGAGGAAATTGATTTTAGAAAATAAAAACTGTGACTAAATGTCTTCCTAATATTGTTGACAAAAAAAGATATGACGACAACGGATAATTAGAATATACAAACTAAATCTGTGACTAAATCAGTTTTTTTTATCATTGTTAAAACAAGATTAAAACAATATATTTCAAAATAAAAATGTGACGTAAATCTGTTTATGTTACCGTTGAAGTAAAAATGGATGAAAATTTATATTTCTAAATAAAAGCAGTAACGAAATCAAATTTTTATTAGACCTCAAAATAAAGAGGTGACGCTAAATGACGAGTATGCATTCTTGTCATTGATTGGATGCCGTCTTCATTTAAACTTCTCTTTCTGCCTACCGGGGCAACATCCAGTTTTTTGCGCGAACTGCAAAAAAAGAAAGCAACTAACGAGAGGGGTGACAGATAATACTAGAATAGGCCTACACTAGAATGTCAAAAGTTGGAAGGAAGAAAAGAATGGATATATGGACTCACTTCATATATGATGAGAGCGAACGGAAAACCGAATGCACTGTTGTTGTAGCAGTTCATAAACTAGGTGGGAAAAACACAACGAATCTGAAGAGGCACCTAAAGTTGCATCACACAGATATTTATGCCAAGGTAATTTGGCATAAAAAAAGCTAATTTTTTTTGCCAAATCAAAAAGCTTGCAAAATACAAAAAAAACGTACTATTAAGCAACTGTCATAATGTCAGAATATTTTGCACCATTCCGGGGGTCGGCAGAGATCTATTTCTATTAGGGGGGGGCTATATCTATTTCTATTAGACCTAACTTTGGGCGCGACATTGTCGGAATATCTGCCGGCCATGCAATTTTTTATGTTTTATGTTTATATAGTGACGCCAGCTTTAGACTGTAGCGTAGCGCAAATGATTGGATTCACATCTGAATAAGGAATATAGGGGTCTATAATACCAACATTTGGTTTAGTTAGATATGATCTGATATGCCATGGTAAAGTTGCCTGGTGTTGAGTTGAGTCTGGATTTGCGAGCTAAACAGGAGTTCAGATCCATTACTCAGGGGATGGAGTTACTGCTTTTAGCCTGATTCCCCAAGCCGATGGCCAGAGTTTAGGGCCGGGTTCTCTAAATCCTGTATTAGGTGTATTTATTTATTGTTTTGTGAAGTATTTTGTACGTCATTGTTTATTGTCGAGTCTACATCACTAGCATGTTCAATAGACCTACATTTGAAATGAGTTTGCATTTGAACTTTATTTTTGCACAGTATCCCACCTGCTGTTTCACTCAAGGCATTATAAATGCATTTAGACATATGATAGTGAGTTGATTGGTATGGAAGACCAAATGTGACAAAATTAAAACAATTAAATAAATAAATAAGCAATTAAATAAATATCTATTTCTTATTTTACATCTCATGAAAGGGGCAGAGTCAGCTATGATCATTAGTTGTCCAGTCCATAGATATAAAAACCTAGATAACGATCAGATTTCTGCGTGGCCATAGGTCTATAGGCGGTCAAGATCAACGTATCTTGGTAGTGTATTGAGAGGTGCAGACTTCTCCTGACTTCGCTTAATTCTCAAGTCATTTTCACAAAATGTGACTTGTTATAAACATGAGAAATGTCTGCATAACACAGATTACCTTATTTTCGAATTTTCCAGAACAGCAAGCCTATTTGTAAAAACAAATTTCATTTAAAATTAATTTATTTAATAAGGGAAATAGGACCGACTATAATTGGGACGCCAAATACAACCACTAGGGGGCCACCGTGGATAGGGTAAGCTAGAGTCCCTTTATAGAGAGAGTAGCGACATAGAGGGTCCAGAAAAATCTAGTCACGTGATTGCGTGGAGCCATTTTGAGTCCATCGCGGACAGGATCAGGATCGGACGCATATCGGTCAGCGTTTTAACGTTCGTGTTTTACATCGATTTTACGACAAAATGACAGGTTGTAGCGCCTGTGGGCGCACAAATAGAACGGAGAAGGGATTCAAGATGTATAGATTTCCATCAGATGCTAAAAGACGGAAAATCTGGGAGAACAGAGTCAGTCGTGTTGGATGGAAAGCAACTTCTTCGTCAGTTCTCTGCCAGGTTTTTCTATCTTTCTAATCAAAATTGCAATAAACTATACTCAGAAAGTTTCTTAGGAGAAACATATTATGCAGATTACTCTGTTCATTGGGGTGGAGGTGTAAACATAAAATATAAAAATAGAAACATTTAAATATAGTAATGGAAGAGGGGTAATGGAGTATTTCTCTTTTGTAAAAATTAAATTAGGTTTATTTAATATAAATATTAAATTTTTTTTTTTTTAAGTACGTGTACATGCTTGTTTAATTTCAAAATGTAATTCTTTGTGTGCACCTGCCAATGTGGAGAGCCTCTCGACAGAATTTATCAATTCTTTTAGGCAATCCCCAGGCATTGGCTGGTGTGTCTTTTTCTTTTTCATTGTTCTGTAATGTGGTTCTATTTTGTCATACCTTGACATTGTTATGTATATATTTCTGATTTCATGCCTGGAAATTAAATACATAAATAAATAAATAAATGAATAAATAAATAAATAACATTGCATTGTACATGTACATGTATAAGCAGGGAGGTGAGAGTTCGAGTCTCGCTCTCGCCTCCCTGAAATTAAAATGAGGCTGAAATAAGCAGCACGTGTACCTGTCTAGTTCATTCCTTCTTTGTCATGGTTCTAAATGTCTGTGACTGTTAAATCACAACCAGCTCTGTGATTTTCTTCTTTATCATATGGCTCTTAGTTGTCATAAATCTTCTATTTTGTCATCTTCACATAATTTGTTCATTATCAACATGGAAGAACTCTCATACATAGAGAACATAATGGAATACACGGTTCAATGCACTAGCGCCATACGGCGGCTCCGCACTGAATGGATTCAAAATGGCGTCAAATCGTTAGTTGTCGCTACTCTCTCTATAAAGGGACTCTAGGGTAAGCGTAATTGATGAGGAGTAATAATAATAATAATAATAATAATAACTTTATTTATATAGCACTTTTCATACAGAATGCAGCCCAAAGTGCTTTACATTATACAATGAGTAGTAACACAAGTAAAAAACATAAAAATAGTTCCACACAATGCATAAATCACAAGTATAATAAAAATAGGTAAGGTGAATAGTTAAAATAATTAAAAATTAAAAGGAATTAGTTAAAAGCAATATTAAAAAGGTATGTTTTCAACTGTCGTTTAAAAATGTCCACTGAGCCGGCTTCTCTAATGATGAACGCAAACCCATAGTTTTTCTTATTCAATTTCCAGGACATCGCATTCTGTAGAAATATAGCCCAGCTATAATTACAAAATTAGCTGGAATTCTTAGAGTAAGTTTCAAGTATTTCACGTGGCTTTTTGCACGTTTACATAGGCCTACCTTCGCTTTCCTTGTAGCCAACATTTAAAAGTTTACTGGGGTTAGCATACTCGTACCTGGGGAAAAATGGCTTCTTTAACGAGAAGATTAGTTTGATTGAGAATGTAGTGTGATAGAATTAGGTAGTATAGAATTAGGTAGTATAGAATTAGATCTGCATTTGACATAGGCCTAACCAAGATATAGCTAGGCTATTGCACTGCGGCAGGCTGTAGGTTATAATGCAATTAAAACGAACATTACAACGAACAGTTTGGAGCAGTTCTACTCAGTTATCTATGAAATACCTGTGTATTGGCTATCATATGCCATGCATTCTAGCATTATTAAACTCTCCACAGATATTTAATGCCTTTACCATGGCATGTTTCATAATCCCCACACTAGACGTCTATTAGCTAGATCATCTAAGGAGCCGCTAAATCTGATCTAAGCATCTATCATATATTTTTGCTCCTTTTTTCAGCTCTTTTTTAGCTCTTAATTTTCAAACAAATTCAGAGACAAACAATATGTAAGTGGATTAATGTGGATGCATTTCTCAAACGTCATTGCTTTGGCAAGCAAAATCGGGTCTAGGCCGACTTATAGACGCAATTTCACCGCATATAATGTTTCACTTAAAATGTCAAAACATTTAGACTATTTGTTGCCACAAGAAGCTTGGGTGAAAAACAAGGCACACGTTTCTATCCAAGGCACACACGAGTTTTAGACGTCTAAACGAGCCTCAAACCATCACTCTGCTGCCAGATATGCAGTAGACATGGATGGATCACTTCAAGGGTTGTTTCTCCTGACTCATTTTCTTATTGTGATCCATCCATATCTACTGTTTATCTGGTAGCAGAGTGATGGTTTGAGGCTAGTTTGATACCTCAGACCCTTGATGACTTAACCTACAGCCATTTAGCCAACCATGGGTTCCATACTATTCCTGTGTAATTCACAGCTTAATCTAGTCCCACCCCCCAATTCCCATAGAGATCCAGTCAAATGCAGAGATGTTATATAATTTGTAAGAGTACCTGAATCTATGATATCAAGAGTCCTTTGATATCCTTTTATACCCAGTCATGATAGCATCACCTGTTTACCAGTGGAATGTTCCAAACCGGTGTTTTTTGAACTTCCCAGTCTTTTTTTTCTTTTCCCCTCTCCCAACATTTTGAGAACGTGTAGCAGGCATCAAAATCGGAATTAGCGTATGTATATATACAGGTGCAGCTCAAAAAATTTGAATATCGTGAAAAAGTTCAATATTTTTTGTCACTCATTTCAGAAAGTGAAACTCATATATTATATAGATTCATTACACATAGAGTGAAATATTTCAAGCCTTTATTTCTTGTAATTTTGATGATTATGGCTTACAGCTAATGAAACCCAAAATTCAGTGTCTCAGAAAATTAGAATATTTTGCTTTAACATATTTTTAAAGTATCATATTTAATATTTGGTCGCATATATAGGGCGGCAGTGTGGTATAATGGTTAAGGAACTGGGTTTGTAACCGAAAGGTTGCCGGTTCGATTCCCAGGTCGGACACTGCCGTTGTACCCTTGAGCAAGGTACTTCACCTGCATTGCTTCAGTATATATCCAGCTGTATCAATGGATACTATGTATAAATGCAAAAAAAGAAATGCTGTGTAAGTCGCTCTGGATAAGAGCGTCTGCTAAATGCCTATAATGTAATGTAATAATATCCTTTGCATGCTGTTCTGGCGAAAAGACAAGGGGGTCCAAACAGCGGTAACATAACCGCGGGGGTCCAAGCCATTTTGAATATGGCATTTAGTTTAAGACTGGTTTTTCAAAGGGGTAATTAAATACATGGTTTTTAAATATATAAACTAGAAACAAACTTCCAGAAAACAAAATATAAAGATCTTTTGGGGAAAAAACTTTTTTCCAAAACAGCGTCGCTAAACGTACAAGGCCTATTAAAGCGAATTTCACAGGACACCTTTTATAATTCGTCTATTTTTCATATCTTTAAATTCTTTTTTCTGCAGGGTTAATAGGCATGTTTGGTATCGAATGGTTTGTAAAAAGATTATGCAATTTAAACAGAGTTGCGGTATTATATGTAACATATAACGTGTAATAATATCTACTTTTAAAAGTGTATCTAAATGTTTGATTTGGTTTACGTAAACCATTTGGTAAAAACCCATAATTGTGGGCGTAATTGTAAAAGCGTGGCACAACCAATCAAAGCTGAAGGCGCCGATCAAAAGCATTTAAAGTTATAAAAACAAACGCTTACAGATAGCGGAATCAACGCAGATCTCTGAAGACATTACAGGCTTCTACACGCATCAAGAGAGAACGAAAAGACATGTCGGCTGGTTACTTTTCAACAAAAGGTAGCTATGTGTTCCTATATTTCATTATCATACAAGTATGATATTTACAAGTTGTTAATTAAGCATGCTGAATGTTCTATTTCTTAACAAGGCTTTTGTTAATGTAAATGTATTACAGACTACGACGATATATATGCTGACACAGTGGCCGTCAATGCTTTGGGGTCCGAACAATTTGTAGGCCTAGAAGATTTTATACGGTTGTTACCCCTTGAAAACAAATTAACCAGTGTGGTAGAACTCAGGGCGGGTAAGTTGTATTATACATTTGTTTAAAATGTGTTTTTAAAGAGGTTGTGTGTGTATATATATATATAAATATATTTATTGGCGAATGTTTAAGTGTATTCGACACGTGCTCTCTACACAAGGCCGAAAAACTTTAAGCAGAGTATGATGTGTTTTTTGTTTGTCTGTTTTTATTTATTTATTTATTTTTTACCGTTGTTTAAACGACCCCTTTAAATATGATTTATATTTATATATGTTTGTTTAATGTTTAATTGTTTTAGATACGTTGGTTACAAGACTACACTCAACAACAAGGCCCAGGTTTTGGCATCGTTCGAGGACGCTCGATACACGTATATTCAAAGTAGGAAACGCTTTAAAACTTTTATCTGGTTTAGGGATATTGAGCATTTGTAGTTATCGTTTTGTCTGATTTTATTAAATTTTTATTTTTAAAAAGCCCCTGAAACACCTCTAGAAACGTGTACAGAGGAGTCAACCAGCAGACCTAAAAGTTAGACGAGGGAAACCACGACCCCAGAAATGGTTGCATACTACAGTGAGTTTCACAAAATGTGTACACATTTTTGAAAGCGTGTGCGGGGGTGCACGCGCGCGCGTATGCGTGATCGTGTGTGTGTGTGTGTGTGTGTGTGTGTGTGCGTGTGTGTGCGCGTGCGTGGGTTTGCAGGCTTGTGAGTGTGAACGCTTGTGTAATGTTTTTTAAATAACAATGTTTGTTTGTTTGCTTTAAATTAAATATGATTATTTAAGTATTTTTAATTTAGAATTTGTAAAGTATAATTAATTATTTCTTTTTTTTTAAATTATTATTTTTTATTATTAATTTTTTTATTTTTTATTTATTTATTATTTTTTATATATATTTTTTTATTTCTTTAAATTTTTGTGTGTGTGTATGTGTGCGTGTCTGCTTTAAATTGACTGATTATTCAAGTATTTTTAATTTAGAATTTTTAAATTATATTTAATTATTATTTTTTTAAATTTCTTTAAATTTTGTGTGTGTGTGTTTTAAATTAAATATGGTTAAGTATTTGTAATTTTTTCTTACAGACGGCGAAGTAACGGATGAGGAGCTAGTGTTGATACCCGAACCAGACATCCCAACAAACTTTGAAGAAAGGCGACCGAGCAATCGTGGTGGCACCGAACAAGCTACAGCGCAAGAGCCGGACCAAACAAGTGTGACAGAAGCGGCACAAACCGTGGACCATGCGGACCTTCCGGCGAGTGTAACCGAGCAACTACTGTGTATTATTGATAAAATTGTGGTCAATGATAGAGAGCGAACAGAGCTGTACAACAATTTTCAGGCCTTTGTAAACGAACATCTGAAATAAATATGGCCCCGAAAAGACCACGTACTGATTCTTGTTCCGAGGGGTCGAACGGTAAAAGACCTGCTGCGGATGATGCTGAAAACCAAAACACTAACCGTTTAGAGTTAATGCATGAAAATGTTAACCCGCATCTCTTAGCACTTGTTGAGGATGTTAATCAAGGCTCTATTGACACGCATGAAACAAGTAATGAAACTGTAGAGCATGATGTTTTTGCTGGGTTGTTAAGCGCGCTGGCCGCTGTAAACCGTGAAC
This sequence comes from Ilyophis sp. 1 JC-2022, assembly GCA_022702515.1. NCBI lineage: Eukaryota > Metazoa > Chordata > Actinopteri > Anguilliformes > Synaphobranchidae > Ilyophis > Ilyophis sp. 1 JC-2022. The sequence continues at coordinate 18,184 of JAKUDI010001100.1, read as the reverse complement.
GCGCACGTGTTGAAACGGATATTAACCCAAACAACTCTGAAAATAACACGCATGGCATTACCGCGTTAGAGATGTCCCAAATCCCTGTAGATGATAACATGCATGGGTTTACTGAAGTCAACCAAAATGGTGGTGCTGTTGATGACACAGACATTCAGGTGATACGCAGGCCAAAATTCAACAGTACAGAAATTCGGCACCGTTTTAACTTTGCATCACTGTACGACTTTGACAACTACGCAGAGTTTTATGTGTATGTCTTAAACACTTTAGAACAGCTATTGGTTAAAGTTCGCGAGTTGTCGAGCCCCAATGATATCGTACAACTAGAATTAAGGGGTGATTCGTTGTCTGAGGGCGTAACTGTACAACTAAACAGCGACAACATTGAATTGGACATATTTTTGGACATGATTGAAAAGTTGATACAGAGCAATTTTGAGATTCTGGCTGATGAAACGCTGATCCTTGTGGCTCACATTATTCAGAACCCTAATGGTGGTGTGGGAGACCGGCGAAAATTATCGTCATGTCTCAAGAGCGAAATCATTCGCAAAAAACTAAAACATTTAATTGTTAGCTACAACCGTGGTAACAACCTATGCTTTGCAATGTGTTTGACACACCTTTTAAATCCGGCATTAAACACATGTGAAGCTGAAAGAGAGGCTGAGCAATTGCAACGTTCCGTAGGCTTGGGTGTTCAGCACAAGGTTTGTTTTTCGGACATCCAAATGTTAGAAAAGTTTTTAAACATCAAGATTGTTGTGTTGTCACACAGTGCAAATAACTGGGTCTTAATAAAGTTTCAAACATCCGAGGCTATACACGCAAAAACACTATTCCTATACCTCGATGGCATGCACTATTATGGCATCAAGTCATTGAAAGGTTTCTTAGGCAGTCAATATGTTTGCAACTTTTGTTACACACCGTACACAGCGAAACATAGCCACAAATTCAAACATAATTGCAACGTCTGTTTACATGCAGATTGTTTTAAGCATCAGTCGGCAATGATAAGGTGTGACGACTGTATGCGAATCTGTCGATCAAGCTTTTGCTATGCAGAACATAAAGTTTTGAAACGACAGAAGTCTAGCGACAAGATGCTCAGTATCTGTGATACACGCAAGTTCTGCGACAAATGTGCCCGAACATATATTGTCGGTAAACCGTCTAAACCACACACATGTAGTCTAAAGACATGCACAGCCTGCAAGGCTTTATTGACCCCGGATGTTGAACATGTGTGCTACATACAGCCTGTGAAAACAGAGCAACCAAGCGTACGTTATGTGTTTTATGATTTTGAGTGTCGGCAGGACCATGGTGAACACATTGCAAATTTCATATGTTGCATTGATTTTAATGGTAAGCGTTGGACGGCGGCTGGTGATGATTGTGTACATGCTTTTTTTAAGAGGTATCGAACACCAAAGTACAAGGGCTATACATTCATTGCGCATAATTCGAAGGGTTATGACGGGTACCTGCTGATGCAGTATTTGGTTAAGCATGGTGTGACACCAAACATCATAGCACAAGGCAGCAAACTCCTATGTGTTACAGACGATGCTTTTGGGCAGAGGTATGTTGATTCACTCTGTTTCCTGACTATGAAGCTTAGTGACATGCCCAACGCTCTAGGTTTTGACAATGTGAAAAAGGGGCATTTTCCCCATTTCTGGAATAAAATTGAGAACCAAAATTACATCGGCCCATACCCGCCACCCTTGTACTATGGGTTTGACACAATGATGGAGAAGGATAGGGTTGAATTTAATGCCTGGTATGATAACGTGTCTGGGGGTGTGTTTGACTTTCGTAAAGAAATGTCAGAGTACTGCCAGAATGATGTTGTTATTTTGCGGGAGGCTTGTTTACGATTTAGGACCGAGGTGCTTGGGAGCACGGGTTTAGACCCGTTCCAATGCATTACAATAGCCTCTGTGTGTATGAAGCAATTCTGCACAAACTTTTTGTCCAAAAACACCATTGCAGTCACATCGCCTGATAATTATGCGCGACAGCAGAAAGCATTTTCCACAGCATCCATCCAATGGTTAGAATATGTGAGCCACCGGGAAAAGTTTTTCATTCAGCATGCCTTGAACCAGGGTGAGGTTAAGATGGGTAACTACCATCTAGACGGGTATTCAGAGTCGGACGGTGTATGTACGGCTTATGAATTTGCGGGTTGTTTATGGCACGCTTGCCCAAAATGTTTCCAGCCAAACACGATTAGCCCTCACACAAAAACAGATTTTGGTTCAATCTACCACAAATTTCAAGAAAAAATTGACACTTTGCGCCGCGTATACAACCTGAATGTTGTCGTGATGTGGGAGCACAAATGGGTAAGACTTAAACGTGAGAACCCCGAGGTTCAGGAGTTCCTGAGACATCAGGACTATCCTGAGCGTATGGAGCCTCGGGATGCTCTGTTTGGTGGTCGAACTAATGCTTTGAAACTTTACTACAAAGTTCAAGAAGGTGAGCAAATGCACTATTTTGATTTCACCAGTCTATACCCGTTTGTGAACAAAACTAAAGTTTACCCAACAAATCACCCCATCATCATCTTCCGTGACTTTGAACTGATCGAAAACTATTTCGGTCTGATCAAAGCCAGGGTCAACACCCCAAGAAACCTTAAAATACCAGTGTTACCATACAGAGTCTCTGGTAAATTAATGTTTCCACTCTGCAGGACCTGCGCGGAATCCGAGCATCAAGGTTGCTGTCAACATTCTGATGATATGCGCTCTCTAACAGGTGTATGGTGTATCGTTGAATTGCTTAAAGCTATTGAAAAAGGTTACACCATTGACAAAATTTTTGAAATCTGGCACTTCCAAGATAGCTCCGAGTCTCTTTTCAGTGACTACATTAAGACGCACTTAAAGGGTAAACAAGAAGCATGAGGCTACCCCTCTTGGGTTTCTGATGATTCTGACAAGGCGGCATATGTGCAGAGTTACTGGGAGAAGGAGGGCGTCCGATTAGACCCAAACAATATCATAGTAAACAAAGCCAAAAGACAAATTTCAAAACTGTTTTTAAATAGTCTTTGGGGCAAATTTGGCCAGAGAAGCAATCAGTCAAACACAACCTTGATCCGTGATCCCGAGCAGTTTCTGCAATTCATGTTTTCAGACGAGTATGACATCACACACTTTTCATTTCTTACCGAGACAGTAGCCCTGGTCCAGTGGAGACTTGCAAAGGGTTTCCCAAAACCACCCAGATACAGCAATGACTTTTTTTGTCTAACTGAGACGTGGCAACATCCGGATGACTTCTCTCAGCTGAACGAGTCTACTCCGCCTGGGTTTGTTTACACTTCTCAACCCCGTCTCACCGGCAGAGGAGGAGGTCTCGCGATACTTCACCGCGAGACTTGGAAGGTCTCATCAGTCACAGTGCCAGTGTCTCGCTCTTTCGAGTCTGTGGCTCTTCAATTGAATGGACCTACTCCTACCGTTTTAGTTAACATCTACCGCCCACCCAAACCAAATAAGGATTTCATTGATGAATTTACTTCATTTCTTACCCACATCTGTTCACTTTCATCCAACATAATTTTGTTGGGTGATCTAAATATTCACATGGACAACACTAATCATGCTCTCACTAAGGACTTCACTTCTTGCCTGGACAGTTTTGGTCTTCATCAACACATTGATTTCCCTACCCACTCTAAAGGTCATATTTTGGATTTAGTCTGTTGTTCTGGTGTCACCCCTTCTAACTGTTCTGCTGTTGATTTAGGATCTAGCATGTCTGATCACAGGCTTGTGTCATTTAATTTAAGTTTAACAATGTCCAAAACTAAACAGTCACGTGTCATATCCTTCCGCAACATCAAAAACATTAATTTAGCAGACTTCACAACAGGCATTGACAGTTTTCCCATCATCACCCCCCCATGCACCCCGGATCAGCTGGTTTCTTTTTACAATGATAGTTTACAAACTCTCCTGAACGCACTCGCCCCCCTCAAAACCCGGTCTGTCTCATTCCCCCACTCTGCCCCCTGGTTCTCCCCTCACCTTCGTCAGCTGAAAGCCAAAGGACGTCAGCTGGAGCGGCTTTCTAGCAAAACTGGACTCACTGTTCATAAACAACTGCACCATGCCCACATCCTCCAATATAAAAACGCACTCTCCTCAGCCAAATCCCAATACTTTGCTAAACAAATCACTGCTGGTGCTGGGAACACTAGGGCCCTGTTCTCAGTGGTCAACAACTCACTCCGTCCCCCTGATTCCCTTCCCCCACACTTCTACTCCACTGACCACTGTAACTCCCTGATGTCATTTTTCAACACTAAAATAGCCACCATTCACCAGCAACTGACCCCTCATACGTCTAGTTGTCCACCTCATTTTGTTCCCCACCCCCCCTCTCTATACCTCTCTCCTGCTTCCAACTCCCCTCTGCCGTTGATTTATCAAAACTCATCCGGAACTCCAAGCCATCCACCTGCCAACTTGACCCCCTACCATCCTCCCTGGTTATAGCCTCCCTCCCCTCTCTGCTGCCCCTGATAACTGCCATCATCCATTCATCCCTCACCTCTGGTTCTGTCCCATCATCTCTCAAATCTGCTGCTGTTACACCGATATTAAAGAAACCTGGTTTAGACTCCAACATTTTCAATAACCTTCGTCCCATCTCCAACCTGCCATTTATCTCAAAAATCCTGGAAAAAGTAGTGGCATCACAGATCCAGGTCCACCTCTCTAACAATAACCTCTATGAACAGTTCCAGTCTGGTTTTCGCCCCCGCCACAGCACTGAAACAGCCCTCCTCAAAATCACAAACGACCTCCTGATGGCAGCTGACTCTGGCCTACTATCTATCCTCATCCTCCTCGATCTGAGCGCGGCCTTCGACACCATTTCCCACTCCACCCTCCTTGACCGACTAGCCTCCATTGTCTCCATTCTTTTTACAATGATAGTTTACAAACTCTCCTGAACGCACTCGCCCCCCTCAAAACCCGGTCTGTCTCATTCCCCCACTCTGCCCCCTGGTTCTCCCCTCACCTTCGTCAGCTGAAAGCCAAAGGACGTCAGCTGGAGCGGCTTTCTAGCAAAACTGGACTCACTGTTCATAAACAACTGCACCATGCCCACATCCTCCAATATAAAAACGCACTCTCCTCAGCCAAATCCCAATACTTTGCTAAACAAATCACTGCTGGTGCTGGGAACACTAGGGCCCTGTTCTCAGTGGTCAACAACTCACTCCGTCCCCCTGATTCCCTTCCCCCACACTTCTACTCCACTGACCACTGTAACTCCCTGATGTCATTTTTCAACACTAAAATAGCCACCATTCACCAGCAACTGACCCCTCATACGTCTAGTTGTCCACCTCCTTTTGTTCCCCACCCCCCCCTCTCTATACCTCTCTCCTGCTTCCAACTCCCCTCTGCCGTTGATTTATCAAAACTCATCCGGAACTCCAAGCCATCCACCTGCCAACTTGACCCCCTACCATCCTCCCTGGTTATAGCCTCCCTCCCCTCTCTGCTGCCCCTGATAACTGCCATCATCCATTCATCCCTCACCTCTGGTTCTGTCCCATCATCTCTCAAATCTGCTGCTGTTACACCGATATTAAAGAAACCTGGTTTAGACTCCAACATTTTCAATAACCTTCGTCCCATCTCCAACCTGCCATTTATCTCAAAAATCCTGGAAAAAGTAGTGGCATCACAGATCCAGGTCCACCTCTCTAACAATAACCTCTATGAACAGTTCCAGTCTGGTTTTCGCCCCCGCCACAGCACTGAAACAGCCCTCCTCAAAATCACAAACGACCTCCTGATGGCAGCTGACTCTGGCCTACTATCTATCCTCATCCTCCTCGATCTGAGCGCGGCCTTCGACACCATTTCCCACTCCACCCTCCTTGACCGACTAGCCTCCATTGGTTTATCCGACACACCCCTAGCCTGGTTCCACTCTTATCTCTCTGACCGTAGTCAATTCATTCAGTTAAAATCATTCACATCCCATCCCTCCCCTCTCTCCTCCGGTGTTCCCCAGGGCTCTGTCCTTGGCCCTATTTTATTCATTATCTACCTCCTTCCACTTGGACTGATATTCCGTAAACACAACATCCATTTCCACTGCTACGCGGACGACACCCAGCTCTACGTTTCCTCCAAACCCTCTTCCACCTTTCCTCCCTCCTCCCTCTCTGTCTGTTTACAGGAAATCAAATCCTGGTTCTCCTCTAATTTCCTCAAACTCAACAGTGATAAAACCGAGGTAGTCCTCATAGCCTCTAAATCCACACTCAGCAAGCTTCCCAGTTTTACCCTCACCATAGACAACTCCTCGGTTTCCCCCTCCCCCCAGGCTAAGAGTCTGGGTGTCGTCCTCAACAGCACCCTATCATTCCATACCCACATCAACAACACCATCCGGTCTGCCTATTTCCACCTCCGAAATATCAACCGCCTCCGCCCTTCACTCACTCCCAATAACACTGCAATCCTGGTCCACTCTCTCGTCACCTCTCGTTTGGATTATTGTAATTCCCTTCTCTTTGGTCTCCCCCACAAACTCCTTCATAAGCTCCAACTGGTCCAGAACGCAGCTGCCCGTATCGTCACCAGAACCCCTGTCATTAGCCACATCACCCCCGTTCTACACCAACTCCACTGGCTTCCTATCAAACACCGCATTCATTTCAAGATCCTCCTCCATACATTCAAGGCTATCCATAACCTCGCCCCTCCATACCTGTCTGACCTCCTTCACATCAACATTCCCACCCGGTCTCTCAGGTCTGCCTCCTCTATCAACCTGACCATTCCCCCAGCCCGTCTGTCTACCATGGGCGCTAGAGCCTTCAGCCGCTCTGCCCCTCGCCTCTGGAACTCCCTCCCCCCTGACATCAGAAACACTCCATTTCACTATTCAAAACTCACCTCAAAACTCACCTGTTTAGGCTGGCATATTTATAACTTGCTATTGGTGCTCTGCTGCATCTTTTTTTTATTCTTGCATTTTTCTTTTTAAAAAAATGGGATTATTTGTATTTGTATTTGCATTTGTATTTGTATTTGTATTTGTATTAACTGTTTTTATATTGTTGTACGGCGACCTTGAGTGCCTTGAAAGGCGCCTTATAAAATAAATGTATTATTATTATTATTATTAATGTGTTCATCGCGGCCTTCACCACCGCTTATGCCCGGCTCGAACTTTATGAGCTCATGGATAAAATGCCCGACAGAGTTCTGTACCACGACACAGATTCTGTAATCTTTGTGAGCCGTTCGGGCGACTGGATGCCTTCTCTCTGCGATTTTTTGGGTGAATTGACTAGTGAGCTAGACCCGGGTGATCACATTGTTGAATTTGTTTCAGGAGGACCCAAGACGTACGGCTATAAAACACTGCTCGGTAAAACTTGCATGAAAGTGAAAGGTATAACCCTACATAATACTAACACACAAGTCTTTCATCACTCACAGCACTATGTACAGAATCCAGAGGCACCAGCTCGTGAAATTATGACCAGCACAAAACAAATTGTTAGGGATAAGAGAGGTTTCTCTCTCAACACACGAACAGTTTCCAAAATATTCAGAGTGGTTTACAACAAAAGAGTACTGCTCCCGGATTTCAAAACCTTACCATATGGATTCTAAACAAGTGCTTGGGTGTGAAGGATTTGACAATCGTCTTCAGCATCCTTTTTCATGCATAATCTCCGGCCCCTCAAACAGTGGTAAAAGTGTTTTTGTGAAAACACTGCTCGAAAATGCACAACATGTTTTGTCGAAAGTACCGCAGAACATTGTATGGTTTTATTCCTGCTGGCAACCCATGTATGATGAGGTGCTTCATAAAATAAAGAATGTACAATTTGTAGAAGGGCTTCCTGAATCTTTGACCGATGAAGTTTTGCTACCTTTGCACAAAACCAATATGGTCATTGTTGATGATCTTATGCAAGCGGCCAGTCAGAGCTCTGAAATTGAGAGAGCTTTTACCAAGTATACACACCATAGAAACCTAAGCATCATATATCTTGTGCAGAATCTTTTCTTCCAGGGTCGAAACAGCCGTACAATAAATCTTAATGCAAACTATATTGTTCTGTTCAAAAATCCAAGAGATAAAATGCAAGTTAATGTTTTGGCCCGACAAATGTACCCCAGAAATTCAAAGTTTTTCCTAGAATGTTTTGATGATGCTACCAGAAAACCTTATGGATACCTGTTGGTGGACTTAAAAGCACAGACGCCTGAGGACTACCGCATCAGAACTGGTTTGTACGCTCCAGAGTGGCCGGTTGTTTACGTGCTAAAGAAAAAGTAATATGTCGACTCGTATTAAACGGAACTGGAGTCTTCTAAAAGCTCTTTTTGAAGGTGATGCCCGGCAAAGACGGGGTATATTACAGTCTGCTTCTGATGAACTCATAAACACAATTTGTGAACTAGCTCTCAATGTTTTACGTGGTAATATTCCCCTAATGAACACACAATTGAAAAAAATAAGAAAACAAAAGGTCGGTATTAAACTGTTGGCTAACAAGAAAACATCAATTAAAAAAAAATTTAAAGTTATAAATCAAAGCGGCGGCTTCCTTCTGCCTCTACTGAGTGTTGCGATACCTTTTCTAACCAGTTTGATAGCTGGTCGCGGTGGCGGCTAAAAATATGGAGCATGCACAAAAGATGTTTCTGGTGCCTCAAAGTCAGATGGACAAATTAAAGAATCTTACTTTTACACCGGAACCCATCCGACAAACTGTTGAAAATGATTTGGATCAAACCATACGTAACATCTTGTCAAGGACTGATGTTGTACCACACGAGAAGGCAAAACTGTATACGATTGCTCTGCAATGTTTTATGGCTCTGATCAAACAAGGTGCTGCGGAAACACAACATTTGACCCTATCAATGCCTGTCGAGACTCACGATACTGTAAGACCTGAGACCGACCGAGTTGATGATGTCTTACAAAGTGTACCACCTAGAAGCTGGGAAAATGCCACGTACGTGTTGGATAAAATTTCAAAATCAGGAGATGTGGTGACGTGGAATGCTGACGGGGAGTTTGTGTTTAAAGGCACCGCCGTAAGTGGCTCACATATGTTGGATCTAATAAAGAACATAACAGCACCTCACAAGATTTCTGAGAATAGAAGACCCAGGGGTTGGGGTGAATTTATAGAGGCTATGGCCATGCTTAACATGCCTCTTTCTGTTATACCTAATCAAAATGTTCGCGACAAGATAAATCGGCACAAAAAACACCAAGTGCGGTCGTATTTACAACGATGACGCCAGAGCCCGCACCTAGGCCTGTTTTCTCAACACCTGTTTTAGACCACTCAGCGTGGTTAGATTTCTGAAGCAGAATGTGTGTACTTGTGTGCGTGTGTGTGTTTCAAATGCTGAAAATGTCAAATGTCATGTTTAACATGTTTTTATTTTACAATAAAATACATAAAGTAAAAACCAAACGAAACATCCTTGTTTATTTTTATTTTTTATTTTCAACAACCGTGACAGATATTAACATTTCGCCACAGCCTGCCGTCTGTACACAGTTTAACATGTTTTTAAGCCATTTATTCAAATATATTTTGTCAACATATCTTGACACCATAGCATCGTTCTTTTTCAAATTATCAGAGTATAGGTCTATAATGTGGCTAAACGGAACCCCTTTGGCCCTGTTGTGTAGATGAAATATACAATGCTGGCCACACTTTGCGCTGAGCGGGTCTTGCATCTGTACAGTGTTGTAAATAATCCTTGTGCAGTTCTTTTGCAGAAAAGTGTTGATGCTATCAGGGAAGTAAATGTAGTCAGGTGGGTTGCCGTAGGAGTCGAAAAATTCGCCTGTCTTATCCGCACACACATACAAAGCCAACCAGTGCTCCCCAGGCTTATTTCGAGGGTGTGTATTCACAATGTACATGGTGGGTAAATTATTTAGTTTATCATCCGGTAGCTCATCGCAGGCCACCGTTCCATAAAAGTAATTTGTGGTGTAAGGACTGTTGCACAAAATAGCATCTAGTTCTCGGGTGTTCATGTTTAATAATAATCATACAAAATGTTCCTCCTCTGGTTCACTTCAATAATGTTGTCGAAGCATGCGTAAACAATTAGATTAACGGTTCTGGGTAGCGGGGTTCTGAATCTCATCTCCAGACGTATATTACCCGTCTTGATCAGGGATAGATGTTGGCTGCATCCTTCATTGGGGGTCAGATTGAATGCATAAAGGGTGTAGCCGTTTATGTATTCTTGACGATTTATACACATTGGTGAATCTTTCAGATGTCGCCCCGTTGCAAGTGTTAAACCATAAAATTCACGAACCGCTGAACCGGTTGTGTAATCTGGGGTAAATGCCTTTGCTGGAATCTGAAGGCCATCCATGTTGAGTGATATATGTTCGGCGTCATAATGTTTGAAATTGAAAGGGTTCTTATTGTAAACACCTGTAAATGCGTCGTTATCTACTAAACCTATGATGACCGATTTCGGTAATTGCCCCAAAAACAAATTTTCTTGATTGCAAACTCTAAGACCAGCCGCCAAGCTGAAAGTTTTAAGGCTAACACGGTCAATAGGATATTTAACATTCGCGGTTAGTAGTGCCTGTGCATGGCCTAGTTTAACAGGGGGCGATACCCCGATTTTTTTAACAAACAGTGTTGCCGAGACTATTTTAAGCCTGTACTGTTGTTGCTGTGCATCAGCGGTCATTAGGCAGAAATCATCCTTACAACGCACCATCTTGATTTTAATATCGACTCCGTTTATAAGTAGTCTCTCCTGAAGAAACATGTCTGTGTGGATGGGTCCGAGCAATTCAAAAGTGTTGCTCGTCACAGTATATAGGGCTCTGCTTTTCAAACCGCTGTTGTTCCCCGCCGGGTCTGTTTCGTCCATATGGCCGCCAGTATCCTTATAGAATAAGCCACTCGTAAATTGATTAGACATTGTGGCTTCAGAATAATTAAGTAGACACTCCATAATTGCTCTGTAGGGATACGTATTGCTAGACTGGCTCACCAGCCTGTCACCCAGTGAAACATCCACCTGCGAAAAAATGGTCGCTATGGGGTAATTAATAATCCCAACCTTGTCTGCGGCGGTGATATTGGACCCATCTGCACGGGTTATCTGACAGCATAGGTATAATAGAGTGTTGTTTAAGTCAAGGTAATCTTCACCATTGCCGGCTATATAGAACTCTAGGCGGCCTGTGTCCGAAATGGCTGACGGGGGATACTTCAACGTAGATGTTCTTATCAATGCTTGTTTGCGTATACGGCACTGCGAAAAGGTCCAGTTCTGACTTCATACATTCCTCTGACATGTTGTGTATGAAGGCCATTTTAAAAAAAATGTATCTACTTTTTCGCTTAACCTTCTTGGTGCGCTTTTTCACCCTCCGCGTGCTTTTCGTCACTGTGGCTCGACTGTTCACTGCGCGACGCTTTTTAGCTTTAGACCTGCTCGTGACACGCCCCCCTGGGGGCCTCTTACGTGCACGTCTTGTCATGACCATAAGCCCCGAACCTTCCTGGTCACCGGCGTTCAAACGACTTATCACAGCTTTGTTGACCACATCTTTGGCGATGTTCTTGGCTGCTGCTGTCAAATGTGGTTTGGCTATGTTGAAACCTTTCTTTAGTAGGGGTAAGGCCATTCGGAATAAAACCTCGAAATAGTCCTCCAAGTCCACTGCCATACATAACACTAGCACCCTTATACCCCGGCAGTCCATTACCAGCTTGTTCCGTATAATAGGCTATATACCTATTTGGGTCTACGTAGAGGGGTGTCCTCGCCATTTTTATTCGTGATAGCGATATTTCACAGGCCTAAAGTGTAGTTTTATGTTGGCTTTGCCGTAAGTAAAGGCTATGTTCTCGTTCTGATCTGATTTCAGCTCAATGGTTATCTCGTCAATGTGTTTCTTGCTGACATGTACGTAGTGTGGCTTCTCGTAAGAGATTGTGATTACATCGTTGCTAGATCCTGTTATATGTACACATCGTAGCAATGGCACAAAACTATCTCCGACTCTCTGGTAGTCAATAATGTCAGTGTATACATACATTGTGTAGAACCCCGCCCGAATATCCGCTGGGTGGGGTGCCACAGGCTTTCCCCCCGATAATGCAACATTTGACTCCAGCCCCAGCATTCTGGCGAGCTTTCCGCTAGCCGACAGGGCTAGATTTTCGTCTGTACTAATATAAATTCTGTTTTTCATTACGGCGTGGCGCACCTCAATAGCCATTTTTTTCATCTTTAAACTTCTGTTAATCTCATCCACAAGCGCTTTCAGGTTCTTGTAATAACCCCAGCTTACTAGGACAACATAGCTTGTGCCTTTTTTCGTATCGCGCACGATAAAAGAGTTTTCGTCAGCATTTAGCATGCACCAAGTATAGGGGTATTGAATCTCGGCCAAAGCAACCTCCCACTTTGGACCTATCTTTGTCTATTTTGCACAGTATTGTGAATTCACGGACTCCGAAATTTCTTCTAAGTGTTTTTGTCTACTGTCTCTATGTAGCCATTCACGGGGTCTCCTTTCAACGCTACGTTTTTAACGTTTTAACAACCTGCGGCTATGTATTGAGTTCGCCTTTCAACGCTAAGTTTCTTTTTTTCCCTCTAGGCTTCTAACAAGTCTTTACAATGTTTCTGTATAATGTTTTTTCAATATAGTCCACGGCTATTTTTCACGTTTTAACAAACTGCTTGAATTATTCTATTCTTTTTAACACGCGGCTGTTGCGACTAACACAAATTGCTTTTTAAAAATAAAACTTAATTGCCGCTGCTACTACTGCTACTCCTACCACCACTACTACAACTAACAACCTATACATTTATACACCATTACTTTTTCACGATGTTTTTCAAATAAAAAAAGTACAACACAATAAAATTGCCAATATGTTTCCCTAAGCACCATGGTCCTCCATAAAAACAATTTACAATCGTCACAAAACCATTCACCAACGTTTACAACAATTCCCAATAAAATGACATCACCAAACCCCTGAAACGAAAACCCCACAAACCCCCGCCCCGAATGATGATGCATAATCATAATCATAAAAAAATAAAAAATAAAAATAATTTTTTTTTATGCATAATTATAATTTTTCATAAACTCATTAATATTCATAAATTGACCTTTTGACACCATCAATCACTTTTGACGTTTACCGAATGCTATACACTACTGAGGACTCCCTGTGTCGTGCACACCCTGCAGCTGGTTGTAAACTTGATGGGAAAGGAGCCCACAGTTAAGAGGCTCCTCGACAAAGTCAGAAATGTTGTGCGGCTTTTTCGGAAGTCCTCAGTCACCACACAGCGACTGCTCGAGCAGTGCGGTCTGACTGTCATTAAAGACTGCCCTAACAGATGGTCGAGCACCCACCAAATGGTGTCTTGCCTTCTGGACTTACAGGAGCCACTCACTCAGGTAGGAGAGAATATGGGCTGGGACTGTCTCCTACCTAGAGAGTGGCAGAAGATGGCTGTGCTGAGAGACCTCCTCCTCCCATTTGCTGAGCATACCAACATGCAACAGTCAGACACCAACTCCCTGTCCCTGGTTGTTCCTGCACTCCTGGACCTGAAGATACACCTCAGCCAATTCTCCCAGGCCCAGATCAGGACCTATAAGTACTTTGCTGTGCTGGCAAAAAATATGGCAGCAGATATGGAGCAGCGATTCAGCCGCTTCATCAATCCCAAAGACCCCAAGTTCTCTCCTCTGGTTGCTGCGGCATGCTTCCTGGATGCTACTGTGGCGGTCGAAGCCCTTATTGGCAATGAGGAAGAGAACATCAAATAACTTTTAAAAAAGGCTGAACACTTCCTGCACGTAACTGTGCTCCCTGGATTGCAGGAAGATGATGGTGAGGAAAAAGAGAGACTGGAGGCACCACCGACAAAGAGGTCTAGGTTTAGGTTTTTAAGCAAAAACTGTCCACCTAGGCCCAGCACCTCAAGCATTGGCAGTATTAGGCAGGAGATAAGAAAATACAGAGAGGGCTTGTCCCAACAGGAAATCACGTATGACACAGGAATGGAGTTTTGACTCATGCAGAGCTCAGCTAGTTATCCGCATCTTAAACCTCTTGCCCTGGACCTGTTAGCGATGCCTGCATCCCAGGCCTTTGCAGAGCGAGTTTTTAGTGCCACAGGTGGCCTTACCTGTGGGGCAAGGTTCACCCTGGAAAGGAGTGCTTTCCTTAAAATGAACCACAAGTAATGGTCATGAATGGAACTGGTGATGGGGGAATTAATTTGTGTTAGCACTGGGTGTTCATTGATTCATATTTATGTTTTTTTAAAATTATTATTATTATTTTGATGTATGGCACTTTTGGTGGATTCAATAAATCAATACAAAGAAATAATTTTATATGTCTTAACTTATTACTTATTAAAAATTAAACAGGTGCTACATCAGACAGCCACTCAGCATTACAACTTAAAGGGGGCTATCACTAAATCTATAACATCAAAAATATAGTGGTGGACACTTGAATAAATATTTATGCATATGTATTACATTATCCCTCAAGCCAGAAACAAGAGAAAATAGTTAGACCTATCCCTTAGTCTGTAATGGTGTGAACTTTCTCAAAAGGATTTAAAATTTTGAACATTTACATCCAAATTTCCTTAATTTACGAGTTCAATACGTAAGCAGTGTAAGAAATAAAGTTCATTTGGGTTTAAATGCGTGGACAATGGGGCAGGGCTAACTATTTGCTGTATGGAGAAAGTAGCAAACACTCTGATATTTATTTTAACTGTCCGTGGTGATATAAGTAACACATTTGAATTATTAATATATTATATCCCCCTTCACTGAAAAATTGTGTACCTGATCATACCACCTACCTTCAACCATTTTGTGTCCAATTTTAACAGCCTGCTTTTACATCTGACGAAAATGAGACGTGTTTTTGTCAACAAAAATGTTAAATATTTTTAGACTAAAATGTTCAGATTTAATGTTGTCCAAAACTAAACTAAAATGCCCAGAGTTTTTGTTGACGAAAATGAGAACAACATGTCCATATTTGTTGCTGACTAAAACTAGGCTAAAATGTCCACAGAATTTTGGTGGACTAGACTAAAACTAGACCCTATGTCCATATCTATTTATGACTAAAAGGAGATGAAAATGTCCAGATAGTTTTTTGTCAACTAAAATAAACTAAAACTATGAAAGATAAAATTGACTAAATGTGATTAAAACTCATTTGCACTTTAGTCCGTTTAAAACACCAAAATCATGCCAAAATTAACACTGCCCTGAGCTAACCCGGATTAAATTATTTTTCAAATACATCCGCCTTTTCAGTTTAATTTTGATTATCAACGCAGTCAAATGAGCACAATTACGAGAGTGCATATTGTCGACTGCGTAATTAGGACACGATGACATTTAATTATCTTCAATGTGAATACAGTTAGGCTACAGTTTCCACCTTTTACCTTAGTGAACGGCGCCATCGCGAGCGTCAAAACAAAACAAAACTTGAAAAACAACCTTACAACACCTGGTATTCTTAGGCGGCCTCGCATCCAAGTACCAACCAGGACCGACACTGCTTAACTTCCGAGATCAGACGAGTTCGGGCATTTTCAGTTTGGTATGGCTGTGAGAGAAGGAGCTCCGAGCTAACCCAAATTAAATTGTTTCTAAAATACAGCCGCCTTTTTCGTTTAATTTTTGTTATCAACACGGTCAAATGAGCACAACTATGAGAGTGCATATTGTTGACTGCATAATTAGGACACGACGACATTTAATTATCTTCACTGTAAATACAGTTAGGCTACAGTTTTCACCATTTACCTTGGTGAACAGCGCCATCGCATGCCTCAACGCAAAATAAAACTTTTTAAAAAAGCTGACAGCATCTGGTATTCCCAGGCGGTCTCCCAACCAAGTACTAACAAGGCCCAATACAGCTTGGCTTCCGAGATCAGACGAGTTCGGGCGTTTTCAGTGTGGTATGGCCGTGAGTGAAGGTGCACTGAGCTAACCCAGATTAAATTGTTTTTAAAATACATCCGCCTTTTCTGTTTAATTTTGGTTATCAACGCAGTCAAATGAGCACAATTACGAGACTGCAGCGGCCTATGCTGGTTTTATTTAAGCATTACAATTGATGCTGGTTTTACTTAATCGTTACATGTGACCCTTATTTTATATGGTATTCTTGATGAAATGCCATGATTTAATTATATCAGAAACAGCCTGGCCATGGTTTGACCACAGTAGTTCAATACATAATAATACAATGCTCTGATGGGTTAAATAATACTAACTAAGCTTTTCCAATGCTATTTTCCACAGGTGGGTGCTTTATGAACCAAAGACAACATCTTCCTCTATAACATGAGAAATTATTTTGTAGTCATATAGTCCTCAATACTAATGTTTGAAAAAAAAAGATAAATGTTTTTTTTGGATATAATAAACTCTATTAGTTCTCGAACTGCACACACACACATTTCCAAGGCTACGGTGCTAGACGTTTTAACGAGCAGGCCCCAAGGAATGTTAGGGAGTCACTCATGTTATCTCTTCAGACGGGCTAGGAACATAAATGTGTATTCATCTAGTTGCCCGTGTGTGTGCAGTGTGTGAAGGGATCCATTACCTCCTTTTTGAGATAAGTATGCGTATGCTCTATCAGTTTGATGTGTGAATATACAAATGTAACTAAAATGGTCTCTGGGAAATTAGGGAGACTCGTATTCTGTGAGATTGTGTTTTGCAATCGGGCGTGCAGTTTCTTCCTGTACAACATCAGGAGAATCCGTCCCTTCCTCACCACCCACTCAACCCAGCTCTTAGTCCAAGCGATGGTGCTGTCCCGACTGGACTATTGCAACTCTCTCCTGGCTGGCCTGCCAGCATCGGCCATTAGACCCCTTCAGCTTATCCAGAGTGCAGCAGCGCGCCTGGTCTTCAACCTCCCCCGACACTCCCACGTCACCCCCCTGCTCATTGACCTCCACTGGCTACCTGTGATGGCTCGCATCAAATTCAAAACATTGGTGCTCGCCTTCCAGGCAGTCAGAGGATCTGCCCCTTCATACCTCCAACAGCTCATCAGACCCTACACACCTGCCAGATCGCTGCGTTCCACCTCCTCAGGACGACTGGTACCCCCCCTCTTCATACTAGCACCCGGTCTCGACGTCTGTCTGTCCTGGCCCCACGGTGGTCGAATGAGCTCCCCGTGGAGGTCAGAACAACAGCAAGTGCAGATTGAAGACTCACCTCTTCAAGCTGCACCTCTCTCCACCCCTCCCTACCTCTTTGTGACCTCCCTTTATTATGTGGTTGTGTAGTCCCCCCCCCCCCAAAAAAAAATTCGGAAATGCACTATGTACGTCACTCTGGATAAGAGCGTCTGCTAAATGACTGTAATGTAAATGCAATATGGCTGTTTTTGCTGAGAGCGAGTTTTTCCCTTGTATTTTCCTGCGTGTGGGTGTGTGTATATGTCCTTGATTTAAATGTGTCGAAGATGAGATCATACTGTGTGCCTAGCTTGGGACAGTCATCCATTGACCAATGCCAATAAAAATAATGAGCTTGTTTTCTGGCGTGAGTGTATGCCCTTGAATGTGATGCCATAAATGTGTGATGTGTGTGCATTTGTCTGTTTAAAAATGGGCCTTTAGAACAGTTTTTGCAATTCATCCTACCGCAGAAAAACGTCTTCTTATTAACACCTTTATTTTCATATCGTCGGCCATTACAGTGGTCTGTAATGATATAAAAATCTACCACCTTTCCCCCCTTTGAGCCTCCCATAGGCTCACTTTCAGATTAGTTATCATGTGCCAAGTCCCAACGAGAGAGCCTGAGATGCGGGGAGGAGTGATTAAACTCTGGCAGAAATTAGGCAGTCTCTATCTAAGCAACTATCCCAATAACCTCCCGAATCCAACAAACAGACAGGATGACTTTCCCTTTGAATAGAGGAGAGGTAAAAAGACATCAGCCTCCCGTAACTGAACATAATCATTTTTTTGTTCACAATCAATGTTTGTACTACAAAGTGTGTGATAGACTAACATAAGATACTTTTACCGATATGATGTCTGTT
>JAKUDI010001099.1:0-28174 GCA_022702515.1 Ilyophis sp. 1 JC-2022 | reverse complement strand
GAGCGTGCGGCCTCTGACTCAGACGGGTAAGATCCTGGTCCTGAAGGCAATAGTCCTACCCTTTCTTCTCTATGTGGGGAGGGTGTTTCCCCCAGACAAGGCCACTAGTAAATTAATTACTAGAATGGCCTTTCGCTTTGTCTGGGGGAGTAACATGGAAAAACTAAAAAGAACCACCCTCCTCAAAGAGGAGAGGAATGGGGGCAGGGGGGTCCCAGACATCGTTACCATCATTTTGGTGCAGGGTCTGGCCACACTGGTCCAGAATACTCGGAAGGTTGAGAAGTACCTTTGCTAGGTACTATGCCACTCCCTTCCTGAGGGCAATGGGCCTGTGTGTGCTGGACCTGACCATACCATACAGCTGGGACCCCCCATATGTATATCGAGCCTTGAGGGACTTTGCCTTTAGGACAGGATTGCCCAGGGCCGGGCTGACCTCGTGGAGTTATAAGATAATCATGGCTCATTTAAGATCTACTGAGACCATGACACTCCCGAGGGGCAGCACGGCCCTGGACCCATCTATAATCTGGGCAAATGTCTTGAATAAATGTATTACAAACAAACAGAAAGACATTGCCTGGATGTCTGCCCATATGTGTCTCCCCACCAGGGTTTTTATGTACAAGCGGCACCTGGCCCTGACCGAGCGCTGCCCCCACGGATTCACTGACTCAGAACACGTGTACCATCTGTTCTGGGAGTGCTCCGTGGTCAGACGGGTCTGGGGCCTTGTTGTTTCCTCTGTCTCCCGTAACAGGTTGCTGCCCAGATCCTCCCTGACTGCTGAGAGTGTCCTCTACGGGCCCAGGGGAGGGTGCAGAACAACGGAGCTCCAGCGTCAGTGGAGGATCGTTAACACCGTTAAGCAGGTCCTGTGGGAGGCGAGGAACATCACGGTCTACCAAAAGACAACAGTGGACCTTGTCACTCTCAGGAGGAGGACGCAAAACCTCCTCCAGGACGGCGTTATGGTGGACTTTGCTCTAAATCAGCGCCTGGCCAGAGAGAAATGTGGGGTGGACCACTGGAAAGAACTTGTTATTTGGTCCACCCCCCACCACACATGGAAGAGAGAGAGAGAGACTATGAACATTCTCACCCAACAACCCGGGCACTAATGTGTCTTATTGCGCACTTCATTGTCCGCGTGAACACTGCTTGATTTTTTCCTCCTGATGGAGGTTTTTTTTTCTTTCTATTTCTTACTGTCTTGTAAATATTGTCATTTCTGTGGTGTCTTAAGTGTTTTTAATGTTTTTTAACTGGGGAAATCCCCCCCCTAACTTGTGTAATTTTATTAATATGAATGTAATGAAGTGTGTTGCATGGAATGTCAAAAATTTAATGTTCTTATTGGTGTGTTTTTTAAAACACCAATAAAGACAAATATTTTGAAACTTTTTTCTTAACATAATTATTGTGGCAACCCCGCAGCCGAGACATTTAAAAATATTTTTTTTTGTTGCTTTTTCGCACATGATGGCGCTGTTTACCAAGGTGAAGGATGGAAACTGTTAACTGTATTATTCACAGTGAAGGCAATTAAACGTCGCCGTGTCCCAATAATGCAGTCACTGCAAAAACCAAAAACTACATGCATCTTATTTGTTTTTCTTGCAACATTGCTAGTTTTTAGAACTAATGCTATAGCTTCCGACTCGAGTTTGCTTCACTTTCTGTCATATGTATATTCGTATTGTACTCGAGATTTGTTGTTGTTGTTGTCTGTCGCTTCATCCTGTATGGACGATTCTTAAAATATGTGCTGCTTGACATTGTAATATATTTTTTAACCCTATATATACGTGATAATATAGGCTAAATGACGGGCAGCAGTATTCTGGTTCATTTTATAAATTGGGACAATGTGCACAATCGTAAGTGTGCTCATTTGACTTCTGAGCGAGTGGGAAAATGTGGCTCCCACATGCGTAAAAGGTATGGCGTGGGGTAGGGACGTATCGACAAATGCATGCAACTCATACTTACCTGGCAGAGGAGATACCATGATCAAGGTCCCTCCTCGGTTTCAGGACGTATTGTTTGGATTCGTTTTTTGCATATTGCGAAGTTTTTTGGTAAGTATTAAGGAAAAATATTTGATTTAATTGTTTCTGTTCTGCTGGTGTGTTTTTGGAGGTAAGGCCAACCCGCGGAAATAAATTGTTTGCTAGTCTTGCCGCAAGGAAAAGGCTTCGATGTTAGTTTTAAAAGCCCACAATTGTTGCGTGCTTTTTGGGGAAAGTTTGGAAACGTGAACGAAAAATTTGAAATGTTTCATGTGGAAAGGCTAAGCGACGAGTCACTAAAAGTGATAATCCTTCGCATGTTTAATGAAATGGTGGAGGAAAGCGATTTGGTCACATGGCTGGGTAGGTTTTGCGTTGTGAGGAATGTTCCATCCAAAGTCTTGGATGTGGATGGTATTTGGACTGGGGCCTGGAGAGTCCCAGTCAAATTAGTGGAAGACTCAAATGGTTATGGGGGATTGAGGCACTTACCCTCTATGATTGTTTTGGGGGAAAACCGAGGCCTGGTACATTACAATGGACAGCCAAAGTTGTGTAGGAGGTGTGGGGCTTATGGGCATTTGGCTGAAGCTTGTAAAGCAATTGTGTGCACAAAGTGCAGGGAGGTGGGGCATTTGGCAGGGGATTGCCCCACGGGTCGTAAGTGCAATCTTTGCGGTGTCGCAACACATCTGTTTCGGGATTGCCCGGATTCATTTGCGAGTAGGGCGAGGCTAGGCAGATTGAGTGTACTAGCGCAGAGGAAGGAGGAGTTGGAGGAAGCCCGGAAGAAACAAGAAGAGGTTCAGGGGGGAGCTCATGGGGGAGAGCAGGAGTGTGAGCAAGAAAGTGCTCAAGAGGGAAGGCAGAGAGGAGCTCAGGAGGGGAAGCAGGTAGAATCTAAGGAGAGTAGACAGGGGGGTGCTCAGGGGGGTGAGCGGGAAGGAGCTCAGGAGGGTGAGCAGGGGGGAGCTCAGGAGGGTGAGCAGGGAGGAGCTCAGGAGGGTGAGCAGGGAGGAGCTCAGGAGGGTGAGCAGGGAGTAGCTCAGGAGGGTGAGCAGGCAGGAACTCAGGAGAGCAAGGAGGAGGGCAAACAGGGAGAAGATCAGGGGGTAGTGCAGAGAAAGAGTAAAGTTAGACAGGGTCTAAAACAGAGTCAGAGGATTGAGGGAAAAGTTTTGGCTAGCGCAGAGGACCTTTTCCCGGAGACTTCGGGTGAGATGGAGTTCGAGGCTGAGGGGGACGAGTCAGAATCTGATTTAGGATCATTGATAACGGTGGGGTCGGAGGAGGAGTGCGGGGCAGTGAAGGAGGGTGAGGGAGCCTCCCTGAAGAGAATAGCAGAGGAGATAGAGCGTTTGGGAGGTGGGAAGAAAGGGAGGGGAGAGTTTAAAGAGCAGAGGAGCTTGATGGGGGAAATATCAAGCAGTGAGTCTAGTGGTTCTTCCCCAGTGTGTCCGCAGGATTCCCCAAATGAGTGGCCATATGTGGGGGAGTCTTTGACCTCACAAGAGGGTTCACCGGTGGAGGAACCTGGTGGGTGGGTGTTTGGCACTGTGAAAAAATGATTGGTGGTGGTTTTGTAAATTTGATTGTGTGTTGTAGTGCAGTGTGTTTTTGGTTGTTTTCTTCTCTTCTTTTAATGCAGGTTCCACTGTTGGTGGCGACGCTAAATGTGCGCAGCCTTAGAACTGCAGTGAGGGCGCAGGCCATCCTCTTATGGTTGGGAAATGTAAAGGCTGACATAATTTTTCTGCAGGAGTGCGGGCTGCCTGGTCGATCCTCCTATCGGGAGTGTGAGATGAGGTGGCCTCATGGGCCCTCCTTGTGGAGTGGCTCGGAGGAGAATCGCGCCTACGGAGTGGCGGTTTTAGTTAAAAACAGTAAGGTGGTGGTGACAGGATGCACGGTGGTGAGCCCGGGGAGAGTTATGGTTGTGACGTTTTGTTTTGGTGGAGTGCCATTTAAAGCCGTAAATGTTTACGCTCCTCCAGATACGCAGGACAGGTGGGAATTGTTGCACAAGTTATCCCCACACCTGCTGGGGAGGGTGCCGTCTTTGTTGCTTGGGGAATTCAATAGTATTTTAGAGAGGGAGGGTCGTAAGGGTGGTGGGCAAGATCTTAATTTAGATAAGACTTTGTAGAACCCACGCAGCTAGACCAATGAGGGAATAGCTCGGAGCGAAGGTTTAAGTGTGATGTATTCCAACTATTGCTGTGGGAAAAGGTAAAAGTTATTGTGAAATATTATTATTTTATTTACTCGTGTATCTGACTCCATTTAAAATTATAATTTAGAATTTGGTTTTAATCATGCGTGGCGCTCGGAGTGGTTACACTCAACTCGTCCTTAGGTACCACCATTACTCAATATATGCTTGCTGGAATCAAAAGCTCGGTTTGTTGGAGAATGCAGAGGTTGGGGGTCTAGCCAACACAATACATGCATTATTTTTGACATAGATAGTTGCGAGCCCAGGTCAGAGTGCATTCAGAGGGCTCCTTAAGGCGAATTTGACAAGAACCGACGTAGAACATCCAAGGGTTCTCTTCACATCAAATTACCAGAACTATGCACTACTAACCCTGTTTTGCGGGCAGAACTTGGCTGGCTTTCCCAACTTCAGAACGCCACTAAAGACTTGCTGTACCAGGCCACTGATCAGTTGGTCCTTGGTCAGAATTGTCCCCAAGAGTCTTCAGTCATAATGTAGGCTGAAAAGGGTATAATATGGATGAGAGTCATGGAGACCACGCAAGTTAAATATGAAAAAAATTGAATAACAGACAGGGAGGTCATTCGCTTAGAATTAGCAGTCAATTTCTGACTCTGAGACTCAAGCATACATACCACAGTGCTCGGAACACTGCAGCTCTGATCATACAGGCAATTGAAGCTGGAAAAAGGGTTGAAAGAAAGATGCAGATTATGTGAAACATGGTCATTTATTAATGACAATAATCCCTGGTTAAGACTGTGAGAGTAAACACGAACACATTCAATACCTACAGCTAAACACAGGATAATATGCTGCTAAGACAAATAAACATGAACAAGTTCACTAACAAAGTATATAACCAAATGATTCCGTACGGTGTGACTATGGTACCAGGAGAACTGTTAAGCAGATTCTCCTTGAATATCCCTTTGGACTTCCCTTAAATGCAGTCCTGAGCAGGCCTTCCACATTCCACAATTCCCTTTGTTTGTCCATATAAGGTCTGGCAGGAAGAGATGTAACTTCTCACCACCCGGGGACCCCCCTCCAGGGAGAGAAACTGCATAGTCTACTCCCCCCAATCTAGTGATAGTAATAAGATTCTTTGAACGACGGCACGTGATCTTATGATCTTCCCTATCATTTATCTAGATATCAGGTAAGGTCCCAGTGATGGCCACTCTAGGTTCCAGATACTTATATGAACAAGCGCATCCCTGATAACTAAGAAAATCCTCCTTTCTTTCACATTCCTCCCCCTCCTATACTTTCACATACCGCACACTTCAATTAGTATTAATCCCAATTCACCACATGTATCATATTATCCACAATTACTTTATACTTCTACTAATTTACATGCACATACATATGATGCAAGATATATATACAGCTTTGTTTCAGTCCATTCCAAGAGCCTTGGGTGCTTGTTCACATGTCTTTTACGGCCTGTGAACAAACATTGTGACAAACACTGCCTGCCTAATGTCCAGTTGTGAGGTTTCAGCTGTCGTTTACGAGGCCATGAGAGGTCAGAGAAAAAAGGTTCTCAGGCCACCTGGTGAATTGTTTTATTGCACCCTCAAGGAAGTCACCACCAGCTCCAAGGGTTTATGACTGATAATACATTTTTCAGTCTTACAACCTCTTTGTTTTTAAAGAACATGGTAAAAGATTTTAAACTAACAGATGTTTTTAAGTCCCTTCACCCAGATCAGGAGGGTTTTACGTGGAGCAGTCCAGATGGTGCCAGGGAATCACGCATAGATTTTGTCCTTACAAGAAATCTTGCAGGGAAGGAGGTGAAAATGTCACCTGCGTTTTTTACAGACCACTCTCTAGATCTCTGCACCCTAGAAGTAAAGGTGAGGTGAGGGTGGGGCCGGGAGTTTGGAAGTTAAACTGCCTTTTACTGGAAGACAAGAAGATAGTGTGGGAATTTAGAGAGAAGTATAAGCTTTGGCAGTCTTTGCAGGACCTCTATGAGTCAAGAACAGAATGGTGGGAGGAGACAAAAAATAAAATAAAAAGTTGTATTGCGAAAAATGGGTTTTCCGGCCAGATTTTTTAGCACGGGTGGAGTTTCTGTATGCGGGGGTGAGGAGCACTTTCTTGGTAAAGGGGATCCAAACTGGTTCAGTGAAAGTGAACTGCGGTGTCCGCCAGAGGTGTCCTTTATCCCCACTCCTGTTTGTTTGCTGCATAGAGCCACTAGCACAGGTGCTGAGAAGGGACGCCTGGATTTCGGAGTTAAAAATCCCGGGAAGTGGGGGGAGGAAGGCCAGGTGTATCTTTTATATGGATGATGTAACTGTTTTATGCACAGACACAGTATCTGCATAGGAGAAAAACAGAACTGCGGGCACTCCCTATGACTGTTAATAAAAATGACATGAGGGTTTTCAGATGGGCTGGGAGAGGGTAACTGGGAAGAAATCCTCATCAAACTGGAAAGGAAGTTGCAGTTTTGGGGGTTGAAGAATTTGACTCAGGTGGGGAAAGTGTTGATCGTAAAATCTATGCCTTTGTTATAGTTTGTGGGTGCGGTGTTTGTCCCGTCTCGTTCTGTGTTAGTCCGGCTTGAACGTGCAGTTAAGTTTTTTTGGGGTGGGAGATGGGAGCGGTGTCTGTTATTTTTGTCGTCTGTTATTGTGCCACTTTGTCTCGTTGCATGTGTCCCTGGGTGTTTCCAGAGAGAAAAAGGCTTCTTTTTTCGTCCGGTTTTTTATGGGGGGGTATTTAAGACGGCTGGGAGTTTTAAAAGTCCCGTTGACAGTGCTGGTTGCCTTCGAGATGCCAGGTTTTTATAAGCCAATTCAGGCTTTTTTAGCAAAGTATGGTGTGGAGGGGGAGGGGGCTGGTACCCTTACCTCACACAAGAATCTCCTCTCTTTTGTACAGAAAAGGGACCCAATGTGCCCAGTGCGAGGGCTGGCGTTAGGCCAAGCGGATGACGTTTGGAAAGCGGTGACCCATCCGGACTTGCTACATCAACACAAATACCTAGTCTGGTTCATTGCCCACGGAGTGCTGGCAGTAAAGGCGGTGATGCATGCCCGCCGAATGGATATATCTGCTGGGTGCCCCCAGGAAGGCTGCAGACAAGATGAGACCATTCGACACGCGCTTTGGGACTGCACTGCCTCGGTGGACGTCTGGAAGCTGGCCCAACCGTTGCTGCTACTGTTTTCAGCTAACAGAACTTTGGACTGCCAGAGCATGCTGTTCGGTCTGGGCCGGCAGGCGATGGGGGCCCTCGCTGGAGAGCCTGGTGGCTGATAGTAAATTCCTGTCGGGAGGCCCTGTGGAGAGCCAGGTGCGTAAGTAGTGGAAGGGAAAGCAATCACACCACAGGCGGTGTGGAGAATGGCAAAGAAGACTGTGCAGGACTATATGCAGCGGGACTGTAGACGCTGGGGGCTGGAATCAGCTCGTTCCAAGTGGGGGGTGACAGCATGGAGAATGGTGGGCGTGTCCAAAAATGGAACCATTTAAAAGGTTGGTCTCTTTTTGTGCCGATGGAGCGGGATTGGGTGGAGTCTGTTGTTTAAGGACACATCCTGTTGTGTACAAAATTGGAGGGAAAAAGATTAGTTAAATTTTAGTAAAAGTATTTATTTTAATGTGAATTTATTTGTTTTGTTTCTGTGGGCATCAATAATTTATAGTTTTGTATGTGCAGAAAAAAGTGTTTCTATTGAGTAAATTTGAAGACACTAAAATGTATTTCCTGTTTAAAGTTTTTTTTTGTAGTAATATTGTGATCGTAGAAATGTTTAGTAAATCATGTTTCCAGTGTGTGTGTGTGTGTGTGTGTGTGTGTGTGTGTGTGTGTGTGTGTGTGTGAATATGTCCTGAAATGTTCATGTTAATAAGATTTTCCAAAAAAATAAATTAAAAAAGGTGGTTCACCCAGGACGAGGCTCAGCCATTGCACTCCGGTTGTGCTGACCCCTGTGAATTCCTCAAATGTGGGAATCTCGACTGCATAATTTATGGTCATGGGGGACTGCGTTCGCGCTCTCCCCTGATATTGTGGTTGAAAGAAGGTTGATCTTTTAGCGTTCACCCGAGTAAAACGTATCCCTGTTTGATTTGGAGAGAAATGTTTCGATGAGATGAGTGGTTTAGTTCAATGTTGTATTGATCCGGACCCTTTTTAGAATCTCTTTTCTTAACTTAAAATTATTGTGGCAACCCTGCAGCCGAGACATTTTTTTAAAAATAATTGTTTTGCCTTTTCGCACACGATGGCGCTGTTTACCAAGGTGAAAGATGGAAACGATAATTAAACGTCGCCGTGTAATGAGCACAATTACGAAAGCATATTGTCGACTGCGTAATTAGGACACGACGATGTTTTATTATCTTCACTGTGAATACAGTTAGGCTGCGGTTTCCACCTTTTACCTTGGTGAACAGCGCCATCGCGTGCCTCAACGCAAAACAAAACCTTTTTAAAAAGCTTACAGCACCTGGTATTCCCAGGAGGTCTCCCATCCAAGTACTAACCAGGCCCGACACTGCTTGGTTTCCGAGATCAGACTAGTTCGGACGTTTTCAGCGTGGTATGGCCGTGAACGAAGGTGCACGGAGCTAACACGGATTCAATTGTTTTTAAAATACAGCCGCCTTTTCCGTTTAAATAAGCCATCTGGGAACCATGTATATAATCACATATTCCAGTTCCTCAAAGAGACAGGACTGATTGGTAGGATCTAGGTTCTGCAAGCAGGATTAATGAAATACATATTCAGGTTTTACTCGTATACAAGGTATTTACTAGCACTGGCAGTGAGGTAATCTATAGTTTTACTTATTTATTTATTAATGTATCTATTATTTATTTATTATTATTATGTTTTATATGTATCTATATGTATATAGTCAAGCCGGAAAGTCTGAATACCCCTTTCACTTTCTCCATGTTTTATTACATTACAGACATATTCTACAATAGATTGGGTTCATTTTTTGTCTCAAAATTCTACACAAAATAGCCCATAATGACAAAGTGAAAACATGTTTTTAGAAATTTTTGCAAATGTATTAAAAATCGAAAACTGAAATCTCACATTTACATAAGTATTCATACCTTTTGCTTTAACATATTTTTACAGTATCATATTTATTATTTGGTCGCATATCCTTTGCATGCTGTTACTTCTAAACCACAATTATAAAAGCATCTACACAGGTGATTCCTATTCATTTGAATGCTAATTAGCAACATGTGTCTGCTTAAGAGGTCTAACCAGCAGCACTTTGCCAGGTAAGTCTCCAAAGCAAGACGAGGATACTAACAGAGTTCCAAAGGGGCCAAATAGTTGGTGTCCGAATTGCAGGTGCGTCGGTAACAAAAATGGCAAAATGATTTAAGCTGGCAAGGGGATCAGTGTCAAATTATGACAACATATGCCCAACACCAAAAAACAGCATCATAAAAAATTCCATCGACTTTCATTTGCACCAAAGCAGGTGAAATTGATTCACAATCGTTTACGCTTCATAACTGGACAGATCGATATCCCAGAAGTTTAATAAATGGTGTTATACTGTGTTGATTAAGTGTTCCCTTAATTTCTTTGAGCAGTGTACTATGCCACACACACCTTTGAGAATCAGAGGCGCTCCGGTATGCAGGCCAACCTGCATGCTCCAGAACGTTCCTTGTGGCATGTTCCTCACTGGCATGCCACATGGTAGACTACTGGCTCAAGATGCCAGTTCGTAATAAAAATTTAACCGAGGGAGATAACATTAGCGGCACAGCTTGGATATCTGCCTCCCAGTGAACATTTTTTGTTAGTGAAACGTCGTCTCCTGTTCAGGTGAAAAGCCGGTTAAAATTGGTTGAAAAGTCAGGCTATATCTGGGTAGAACCAGAGCTAAAACTAGGCTAAACTAAATCAAATTTAGTTTACTTATTAGCTAGCCTACACATTTTTGTTCAGGATGATTAACATGTTGACATTACATTACATTACATTACATTCATTTAGCAGACGCTTTTATCCAAAGCGACGTACAGTAAGTGCATACAGAAAGGTCATCGAAGTAACTACAGAACAGATAAGAAAGCACATTCTTCCCATACAGTAGCAGCTATCCCTAGTAATGAACACAATGCAGTTCAAAGTGAACTGGGTAAATCAGCTCTAATACAATTCTATTCTAACTATTATAAACTTGACTATCTTGAGTACACAGTTCAACAAGAGCACAAACCATGAGGTCCTAGATAAGTATTAGTCCAGGTGGAGTCTGAAAAGGTGCGTTTTCAGGCCACGACGGAAAGTAGGCAGGGTTGGCATGGAACGTAGGGGAATGGGAAGTTCGTTCCAGCACTGGGGAGCTAGGGTGGAAAAGCTCCGCAGTCGGGACGAGCGAGTGCCATTTACACGGAGGGGGGGAAGTGCAAGTCGCCCTGCAGTAGATGAGCGAAGCGGTCGAGCAGGAACATAGTTCTGGATCAAGACATGTTCTGGTGTTAATCTGTGCGTATGCTAGTCTGTTTTACGGTAAGGTTCGCCGCTGAGAACACCCGCTCCTGGGGCACGGATGTCTCCGGCACACGCAGATAGCATCTGGCTAAACTAGGGGACACATTACACGACTTTTCCAATCGTGAGCGACAATGACAATAATGAGTACCACACATTTAACAAATGTCATATGCAGATTTCTTGTGTCGCACACACATAACGAGGGCTGTTTTTCTGGAGCACAAATCTAAAAGACAGAGAATTTACACCGACGGATGCAGTTCTCTCGCATAAATGTGATTTCTCGTGGTAGACCAGGGCTGCGTTCCAATCCAATTTTTTTACTGCTTGCTTCTTTTCCTAGGTCCTTTCCTCGCTCATTAGCTCCACCCAGTGGAGGCCATAAGGAAAGGATCCAAGGATCACATACGAGGACGCAGCAGCGAGGCAACATGATTTAAGCAAATGGAACGTCCTTGCTCAGTCAAGCGTCAGCTGAAGCGACGTCAATTACTAATGACGTGTGCACAGCTGTATCACCTGTCAAAAAAAGAAGGCTAACGGATTGTTCTGTAGCCTATCGTATTTTTATCTCTGAGCTTGTTTTTGCATGCATCATGGTATAAACTATTGTATTATTTGACGCTATATTGCACTGTGAAGTTATCACAATTATTTGCAATGATTTTCTCCCATGCAATTTGACAGATGTGAAAATGACATGTGAAATAAGAATATTGTCTCTCAATTACAGATGTTTGTGTTTGACGTACAGTGTCCCATTAACACATCCACAACAAACGGCTATTTATCACTGTGTGAGTAAAGATCGCACGAAGCATAATTTAAATTGTAAGTAGGCAACGCCTATATTCCACACGCTCAATGGCCAATTCATCAATGGACTCGAATGCATGTTTGTTCGTTAAAATTGGAGCACATTACAAATGACACTTCCAGCCAATAACCGAGCTGATGCCGTTTAATTAATTCATCAACAATTAAGCATGTATGATCTGATGGTATATAAGCGACAGATACTGATTTCAAAACTTAGATCGCGAACTTCAATAGGCTAGTATACTGGTCTGCTACTGTACGCAATCAACATTTCCGCAATGAACCTAGCGTTCGCCCTAAACGCATGGCACCGGCTTCAGCGGGAACGGTGGCGTTGCCAGTTCAGGGGATCGCGACTGCTTCGCTCCGTCCTGTTCCTAAGTGAGGTAAGAATCACGTATTCTCAACAGTAGTCATAAGACAGTGCTCTTGATCAAACATGGACATTGATAAGCATGAAGCACTTTTAACAGTGGGTGGAGTAGAATTCACCTGGATAAATATAAAGCAAAGTTATGTCATGCACACATAGTAATTGCATGTTCTATAATACCACACATTTACCTGCATGTCGGACTACAAACTATACATTTGGCTACTGTGGTTTGGTGTTAATCAATCAACTTGTGTGAACTGTAGGCTGCATGTACACACTTCATGTTTTTCATTTCATTCTTTTTTAGGTCGACGATCCAACAGCTGGGCATTATGCCCAAGAAAATGCCACTGTGCCAGTGCTCCAGCTTTACTTTAATGGGGACCAGGACCTCATGGAGGACTACCGTCTGAGCCATGGCTCCATGGAAGCATTGATAATGCTACTGCCGCATGGGGGAGCGTTGTCTGGGCACACCACTTAAGGGTCCAGGAGGTGCCTGCTCTTCAAGGCTCTGGAGGTGGACCACACCTTTGTACCCACGGTCATCACCGCATGTGCCATGCTCCATAACATCTGCCTGACAAAGGGGGACATCCTTGAGGTTGTCGAGGATGTTGGTGATATTGGTGTGGCTCCACCACGTCCAGTGAGGGGGGAAAAAAGCGGACATGGCCGGCGAGACCGACTGGCGGGGCAACCGTCTGCTCCAAATATGTGTCCAGTAGCACTGAATGAACATGATTATATGTAATTTGGCAATTGTTTGAAATATTATTTATACAGGAGAGCTTTTTGTTAGTGTCTCCGTTTCTTGTTATGTTTGTATATTCTCCCTTGCAGCCCCTCTTTCTGTCCAGTGTTAATCCACGTTTTATTTGTTATGTTAGTGTTAATAAAATCACTTATGGATACTAACATATCAGTTTCATACATCTTTTCTGTGCCACTTTTTCATTACCTTTATTTATTTCAAAACACACTATAAGCATACCACTTTGACACCAATGTATGTCAACCACCTGTCGGGGAAGTGAGGATTCTGTAAAATGTCTATTTTCTGAATCCAGTGTTTCCAACGGTCAATGCCCTTCCTTGTTTAAATGTTCAGCACTCTGAATACTGAACACAGGCGCTATTGCGTGCTAGAACCACTCACTTATCCTGCAGTAAAAATATATTTAACATCATTTCATAATTATTAGAAATGACAATCCTCAATTCAATCGCATAATTCGTCCATAGGACAGTAACCTGGTGGAAGCAACAAGTCAAAACAAAGTCTAATTCAGACCTAAGAGTACAGTAAAATAAAAACAGTAAATTAGAATAATGACTGCAAATCATTCATTAATGAATGTAGGCTGACTACTTAGAATTTACAAAAAGGAAGACATTCACTTGAAGTTACCAGTAAAGAGCGAGAGACCGATAAGCCAGAAATAGCCTAGGTATTACCCTCCTGAAGCTTACACGATCAGCAAAATTGTTAGTATTTGTGTGTTTCTTTTCTCCCAAATAGTTTTGTGCTGCTGAAGGGGGCACTCAGATGAAAACTATATCTTAAAAGGTAAAAACACAAGTAAAAAACAAATTGACAAACACTTGTGAACTATTTACATTTTATTAAGAATTTTCTCAAACTCATTAGAGCTTTCCAGTGTGGCCTTGAATCGCCCTTTAGCCAGGCTGTGCATCCTCTTCCTCCTCCTCCACACACGCCCGGCTACAACTGACCGCCACAAATCCAGGAAGAGATGAGCCAGTGCCATCTGAGGTCTCATCAGCCACATGTGCCAGGTTTTCTGAAACACATGAATCCATCAGGACAGGAGGATCAATAGATGGCCTCCCCCCGATGGCCTCATGCATTGCATTAAACCATGGCCATGTGGCTGCTGTGGCCTCTCCCCTGTCTGTTCCGTCTCTGTAGCAGGGCATCTGAGTGCCTACAAGGAAAGATGCAAGGGTGAAGGTGAGCTGTGAGCCTATTGCACAGGCATAATTTTGTTTCAGTATGCAATAGAAACTACAAATTCGCAAAGGAAAAACATCATAAATTGAACCTCACCTTATATTTTTGCTTGAGGTTGTCCCATTTCTTTGCAATTTGGGTGGGGCTCACCTGGCCCTGTAGGCCCATCTGCAGACGAATTTCACTGAGGAAAACAACACATGTTACCATACCATACCCAAGTGCCCTACAACAATTACTGCCATGCCATAACATGTTTATGTGTTATCCATTTACAGGGGCAGGCATGCCTCTTGCCATCACACTTACATTAGGGATATCAGAAGTTGTCATTTGCATACAATTAACGACTTCAACACAAGACATGAATCATGGTGCTGAGGAGTGATTCCGTCAACATTAATCTATGAAATGTAGGAACACCAATATGGACAGTGACATGGTCCTGCAAGAACATAAAAAAAGGCTTATTGCCAATGTTTCTGTGTAACATATTTTTGTTCTATGTGACATCACACATTATAGAATGTCACTAATGACTCACCCCCAAGCTTGCTTTGCGACATGCCTCTTCCCCGTGAACAGTTTCTCATTCTCACACCTCAGCCGAATGAGGCTGAGGGTGCTCTCATCTGTCCCTGTAAATGACACAACAGACCTGCAAGTAAAAACCAGCTAGTAATGTCTGTGTATAGCCCTAAATCACAACGGCATGTGTCAAGGGGCTTCACAAGCCCATAATTCAGACATGACATATGTAAGTAGGCTACATGATGCAAAATAGTAGCCTATCCTAATAAGCTAGCCTAATGTGCATTTCATCAGTCAAAGACAGCTAATGCTATAACATAGACTGACATTACATTATTTCTGTCATACAAGAGTGAGGAAAAATATATTTTAAACGCAAAGCAGCTGCGTGTTCATGTTTCAGTTGTTACACTGGAAATCGAGCAGCGACTGTCGAGCCTATTTCTGTTAGCCTACTTGCCGGGATGCATTCAACAGTGTGAACATAGGCTAAACGTAACATAGCCTATTGAATAGCGTACAATATAAAATTGTATACAGTTTTGAAAGGACATGGGTTAATTGAAGCTTGCGTTTCCTATGCAGTAACGTTAGCTAACAAACAACTATATGGGACAGAAACATGTCCTAAATGTTACGCTTACACGCTGAACTACAATATTTGTTGTCTCTGTTTTCATGAATAAACTTGCCTTTCGTTTGTCCGAAAGAACGAGTGACATTATAAATGAAAGCGCTTTATACATTAAATTGAAAGGAACGATAAGCACTTACATTTGTGTACGCGAGGTCCCACCATGCTTTCAACTGAGGCAGTGTGGCAGATGTGATGAAACACGTCACGCGTTCTGAGTAAAACTTCCGCTAAGGCTGCACTCGTGTTTCCTCACTGAAGAATTCTTCGGGAGCCTCCTCTTTCCCCACTGCTCGCTCCTCGGTGGAGCATTTAGCGGTTTGGGATGTCCTTAAAGATGGCGGACCTCGATCGATTTCCGGGTCAGACAAGTACCAAGTAGATAGGACGGTTAAAAAATTGGATTGGAACGCAGCCCAGCACTCGCGATAATGTATTTTTTCCCGATATTTTGAAACCAAACAAACATGGAGCCCATACAGCTTGCAACTTTGCAAGTTACCACAACAATACTGACAGAATTGACATTATACAGACAGACACATGAGTGTGTCTGCCACAAATCGCTTCTAATTTGTAGTATTCCAAGGAACATATTTATTCGGCTCAGCCATCCGCACGTTGGATTTGATGTTTACTTCCGTATTTTTCCACCTGTTTACTTCCTCTGTCGCAAACTCACTTTTCATTGGCTACTGAAAATTCCTGTAGCGATTTCAGTCTTTGACCAGCGCAAACCACAAGATTACGCACAGACTAACCCTGATAAAATCAAACGTGGTTGATAAAATTGTGGCGTTCCCGACTGGGATCATAGGAGACAAGACTACAGTATTTCACTCCCACACATAACGATTACAGCTGCGACTTTTCAGTACAACTAGCCTGCATTTGCCTGGACTGCCACAGACTCTGCCCGACCTCAAATCGGGCTAAAAAAATTGTGTAATGTGTCTCCGGCTTTAAGGTACCCAGTTTTGGGTAATCGGAATCTGCTTGGACGCACGGGTGCCTGTATTTTTAAGGATTCAACATGTTGCTCGTGCTGCTACTGTATTTGAGCACCCTTATACTGGATACCGGATACTGGCTATAACGTTAGCAACAGTAGAGCAGCGCTCGCACTCAATCGCCCGTTCTGATCTGCTATAGTGATGTGCAGTTCGCGAAGGAATCGGTATTTTTGAACGACTCTTTATGCTGAGTCGTCTGAGTCGACTCACCAGTTCGAGGGAATCGTGCTGGCTCTCGGCTCTGGCTCTGGCTCTCGGCTCTGGCTCTGCCTGCTTTCTACTACAGCCGGGAGACACTCCCCCGAGACACTCAGTAGTGGTTAATGCGCGGCGCGCAGTTTCTGATTGCTAAGTTAGAACCTACGTAAGAATACATTTTAATTTGATCTAACAATATTGCACACACTTTTGTGAAGTAAATAATCGCCCCAGCTCATTACAAAGTTATTATGACTTCTAATGGTTAAAAGATACGTAGCTACAGTAGCTATACTACCCAACTGATCAGCACGAAATCAACTCGACTCAGAGCCGTGACACAGACAAAGTCCTTTCAAGTTTTAACAGAGAGGAAAATAAATGCTGTAGGTGACAGCATTAATAATCGAGTTTAGCCTACTCAGCGTGTATCAACCACAAACCATATTTGCAAAGGAATTCTGTACCTAATAGGCTATCTAATGATATTCCGAGACGCCGACACTTTAATAGACAACTGTTTATTATTATATTAATACATTTGGCTGTTTGCGAGGAAATTGCAGCAGGCTATAAAACAGAATTAATATGCGATTGTGTTCAGCTAAGTTAGGCTACTAAAAATGACAGCAAATATATTTAAAGTGGTGGCATTTTTATTTTAGAACTCTTGACCAACAACAACAGTGAACAGAATAAATAGCCTACAATTGTGTATGATATAATAAATAAAGTACAGTTAAAATAAACAAATTTAAATAACCCTATGGTGTCCAAATAAATAAACGACACAGGCTCCTGTACATCATATGCACACACTGACACACACAATACATATCTGGCTTGTTTGTCAAATTTGGCTGGCTATCTCTCTTATACAGTCTTCCATCCACCTCATTTTCAGTAGACCTAGACTACTGGATTCTGGGATCTGATAAATAAATAAAAAAAGATTCATATTAGCATAGATTAAATAGCTCTTGTAGTGGCCACTCACTAGCAGGACAATATATAGTTTCAGTGTGTTAGAATTCACAGCGATCTAGCCCTTGTTAACATTACTATGTGACTACATTACCCATGTTCCTTAGCGGTGATGACGTTCAGGAAGTGTTACGTGAGAGTGCGTGTGGTGTGGTCAGTTGGAATGAGAGAGTGCAATAAACAACACGATTATTTTCTCCGTCCA
Organism: Ilyophis sp. 1 JC-2022; assembly: GCA_022702515.1. Classification (NCBI taxonomy): domain Eukaryota; kingdom Metazoa; phylum Chordata; class Actinopteri; order Anguilliformes; family Synaphobranchidae; genus Ilyophis; species Ilyophis sp. 1 JC-2022. Next base: position 10,697 of record JAKUDI010001099.1, on the reverse strand, counting down.
CAAAAAGCCTCCTTTGCTCCTTTTTGTTCCCAAACTCCTACATTGGTGACCCCGACTTTCTTTGGACGTTTCCAGAGTTAACTGAACAGACAGCAACATGTCGACAAACGCAGTTTCTCTCAAATTACCTGAGTTTTGGGAGCAGAATGCTAACGCTTGGTTTGCTCAGGCTGAGGCGCAGTTTGCACTGAGGGAGATTACGGCGGACAGCACCAAATACTACTATGTGGTAGCAGCTCTTTCCAACTCGACTGCGGGGAGGGTGGTGAGTCTTATTGAAAATCCACCAGTGGCTAACAAGTATGACACCTTGAAAGCACACCTTAAAGAGACATTTGGACTGTCCGAGTCTGAGCGCGCTCGCCAGCTCCTTTCCCTCCCTGGGCTCGGTGACTCGAAGCCCTCTGAACTGATGGACCACATGCTGGCTCTGCTTGGTGACCACCAGCCATGTTTCCTTTTTAAGGAACTTTTCCTGCGACAGCTCCCTGACCACGTTCGTTTAGCCGTGACTAATTCTGTCAAGACTGACTATCGCCAGTTAGCCAGGGAGGCAGATACATTTTTCTCGGCCGGGAAGAAATGTTTTGCAGCGACGCCCACCACCATCCCCACCGCCACCGTCGACGAATGTGTGCCCCAACCTCTCTCCGTCTCCGCCACTGCTGTGGCCCGCCGGGTGAAGCCGTCAGGGTTGTGTTTTTACCACGCTAAGTTCGGTACCAAAGCCAAGAAATGCCTGCCTCCGTGCAACTTCAGTGTGTCGGGAAACGCACTGGCCGGCACTCGCTAGCAGCCGTGAGTGTCGGCCATCCTGCAGGCTTGCTGTACGTCACCGACTCCCTCTCCGGTCGCAGGTTTCTGTGCGATACGGGCGCCCAGGTGAGTGTGCTTCCTGCATCAGTTGTGGACTTACGTCAGGCAAAACAAGGCCCGCCCTCGAGGCTGCCAATGGCAGCGCTATCCCTACTTTTGGTACCCGCACCGTGACGTTGTGTTTTGCTGACCAGCGTTTCACCTGGGATTTTGATTTCTGGCCAAGGTGTCCACTCCCCTCCTGGATGCTGACTTCCTTTGTGCCAACAGTCTCCTAGTGGATGTGGGGAATCGTCGGCTCATCAACGCTGAGACGTTCGGCTCGCTGCCATGTGAGCGCAGTGATGCGGCCGCGATGAAGCTGTCCAGCGCCGTCTCACCAGCTGATGTTTTCTCCCCCCTCCTGTTGGAGTTCTCGGACATCACGACACCTACCTTTTCGTCCACTGCCACGAAACACGGCGTAGAGCATCATATCTCCACGGAGGGCCCGCCTGTGCATGCCAGAGCCCGCCGCCTCGACCCACGCAAGCTCGCCATCGCGAAGGATGAGTTCGCCTCCATGGAGAAGCTCGGCATCATTCGGCGTTCCGACAGTCCTTGGGCCTCGCCTCTCCATCTCGTTCCCAAGTCCAATGGCGGCTGGCGTCCCTGCGGCGACTACCGGCGCCTTAATGGTGCTACCACGCCTGACCGCTACCCCGTTCCCCACATTCAGGATTTTTCAGCCCACCTGGCTGGAGCATCCATTTTTTCTAAAGTGGACCTAGTACGGGGCTATCACCAGGTGCCAGTCAGCCCACAGGACATCCCCAAAACGGCGGTTATAACTCCATTCGGGCTTTTTTAGTTTTTACGGATGCCGTTCGGCCTCAAGAATGCCGCACAGACCTTCCAGCGGTTGATGGACGTCGTGCTGCGCGATTTGTCGTTCGTCTTTGTTTACCTAGATGACATCCTGGTCGCCAGCAAATCCCAGGCAGAGCACCTATCACACCTCCGTCTCCTCTTCGGTCGTCTCCGTGGACACGGCTTGATCATCAATCCAGCTAAGTGCCAGTTTGGACTGCCTTCCATGGATTTCCTCGGCCACCACATCACCCCCGCCGGGGCAATCCCACTGCCGTCCAAGGCGGAGGCCGTCCAGCAGCTCCCACGCCCTACCACGGTCAAGGCTCTACAGGAGTTCCTGGGGATGGTGAATTTTTACCACCGCTTCGTCCCCCAGGCTGCTCATCTGATGCGCCCCCTGTACGAGGCCCTCAAGGCGAAGACCCCCAAGCACACCATCGCCTGGTCTGATGACATGCTTAAGGCGTTCTCGGATACCAAGGCGGCCCTCGCAGGCGCGACTATGCTGGCTCACCCTATGCCTGGGGCTTCCGTGGCCTTGACGACTGATGCCTCAGACTATGCCGTCGGTGCCGTTTTTGAGCAGCTAGTCGAGGGGGTCTGGCAGCCCCTGGCATTTTTCAGCCGACAGCTCCGCCCCAGTGAGCGAAAGTACAGCACTTTCGACCGTGAGCTGCTCGGCCTGTACTTAGCGGTCAGGCATTTCCGTTTCCTGCTCGAGGCCCGCCCATTCACTGTTTTTGTGGACCACAAACCGCTCATTTTTGCCATGGCCAAGGTGTCGGAGCCGTGGTCTGCCAGGCAGCAGCGTCATCTGGCTTTCATTTCGGAATTCACCACGGACATTCGGCATGTGGCTGGTAAAGACAACCCCGTGGCTGACTGCCTCTCTCGTGCCGCCATCGGAACAGTCCACCTTGGCATCGATTACGCTCGCATGGCTGCAGATCAAGCCTCGGACCCTGACATCCAAGCATACAGGACGGCGGTTTCGGGCCTCAAGTTAGCAGATGTCCCCTTCGATGATGGTGGCACAATGCTGCTTTGTGATGTTTCCATGGCGCAGCCGCGCCCAGTGGTTCCGCAGGCGTGGAGAAGACAGGTTTTCGATGCCGTACATGGCCTGTCGCACCCGGGCAGGAAACCGTCGCAGCGCCTGATGGCGGCGAAGTTCGTCTGGCATGGTATGAAGACGGACGTGGGGAGTTGGGTGAGGACCTGTATAGCATGCCAGCGTGCCAAGGTTCATCATCACGTTAAGGCCCCGCTGGAGCAGTTCACCATACCTGAACGGCGCTTCGACCACGTCAACGTGGATCTGGTGGGGCCCCTGCCCACCTCCAGGGGCTACACTCACCTCCTGACGATGGTGGACAGGATGACCCGGTGGCCGGAGGCCGTTCCGCTGTCCGCAACTACTGCTGCTGAGGTAGCTCGCGCCTTCATCGGCACCTGGGTCGCCCGGTTCGGGGTCCCCTCTGACCTTTCCTCTGATCGGGGGGCCCAGTTCACTTCTGAGCTATGGACTTCTGTCACCCAGCAGTTGGGGGTCTCCCTCCACCGCACTACGGCTTATCACCCGCAAGCCAATGGCCTATGTGAACGCTTTCACCGGTCTATGAAGGCTGCCCTCAAGGCTAGCCTCCGGGACGATGGCTGGGTCGACAGACTCCCTTCGGTGATGCTTGGACTCCGTACTGCACCCAAAGAAGACCTTCTCTCGTCCTCGGCTGAGCTGGTTTACGGCCAGCCTCTCCGGGTCCCGGGGGATTTCCTTCCCTGCACTACAGTCCCCTGGTCAGCACCGGAACAGCGGAGCGCTCTACTGGACAGGGCTAAGTCCTTTCTGCCGGTCCCTACCGCATACCAGGCGCGTGTCCCGCCTGATCTGCGGGCGTCGGAGTATGTGTTTGTCCGTCACGATGCCCATCGGGGCCCGCTGCGACCGCCCTATGATGGACCGTACCGGGTTCTGGAGCCCGCCGACAAAAACTTTGTCATTGATGTCGGTGGTGGGGCTGAACGCATCTCGGTGGACCGCCTCAAACCTGCTCACCTGGACTTGGACCGCCCCGTTGTGGTGGCCCAGCCTCCTCGTCGCGGTCGCCCACCTGGTGGGTCGTCCCCGTTGCCAAGCCTGGCTCCTGCGGACCCCTCGCCCTGCCCTCTGGTACCGGCTCGTCACCTGCCTGCTGTTCCCCCCCTGCCTCGCCCCCCTGTGCCTGCTGGGGAGCCCCGGAATCGTTTTGGACGGGTCATTAGGGTCCCGGGTCGTTTTTTGGGGCCAGTGCTTGTGAACTCTGGGGGGACGTGTGTCGTGGCCACTCACTAGCAGGACAATATATAGTTTCAGTGTGTTAGAATTCACAGCGATCTAGCCCTTGTTAACGTTACTATGTGACTACATTACCCATGTTCCTTAGCGGTGATGACGTTCAGGAAGTGTAACGTGAGAGTGCGTGTGGTGTGGTCAGTTGGAATGAGAGAGTGCAATAAACAACACGATTATTTTCTCCGTCCACAAAAAGCCTCCTTTGCTCCTTTTTGTTCCCAAACTCCTACACTCTATACAAATATAACCATTCAATGTCTATTATTACCTGTAAGATCTAATGTTACAATCTTTGATCGAAAAAACGGAGATGGGAAAGTCGTATATAAACGTAACTTGCGATTGCAAACTAGCTTGAGACAGTAGGCTACTGTAAATTGAGAATATTAGCAATGAGTATCATTCAGATGATTTGGGTCTGAATAAAATATCAAGGCTAGTTTACAAACTTCTTTTGTCTACTTTGTTACCAGCTAGGGTCTGCTGTCTGAAACAGCTTCTAATTCCAGCTCGCAAGTCGCGCCGCTGAAAGAAAAAGATGCAGCTCAAACGGCTCTTCTGTATTAACCGGAAGTACCAAAATTGCAACTCAGACTCAGACTCTTCAAACTGAATGGTACGAATAGAGCCCACTGCCCATCACTAATCTGCTAGCAACCTTCCGGAAATAGGAGAACCCCTATTTTTTTTTGAACGCAAGACAGCTTGCGTGTTTGTCTGAGCTGTGGATAATGTGGCGCGATTGAGTCTATTTTTTTAGTTACTTGCCGGATGCATTCAATAAACATAGGATGAAACATGACATAATGCATAGACTACATACGGTGAAATTACATATTGTTTTGAAAGGACCGGAGTTAAAGGGGTAATAAACAACGGCTTTTGTTCCATCTCCGGCCACTTCACAATTTCAACAGATGCGAATTGGGCTCGAGTGTGAGAGCATGGATGGGAGGGGGGAGGAGTTACAGTCGGGAGGGAGGGGCAATTGATCCAGTCGGTAACTCTTCATAGGCACGTAGGCGGAAAAAAACAATCGCGCGTCTATGGCGTTTATTTAGTTCCATAAATAGCGCGCGCGTGGAATTGTGAAGCGAGCGCACAGAACAGTGTCCGCGCGTGTGGAGCTATGAATCGAGCGAGCAGAAAACCATCTGCGCGAGCGTGGAGCTGTGATGGCGTGGAGCTGTGATGGCTCGCTCGAAATTGGTTTGCGCTCGCTCGAAATTTGTTTGCGCTCGCTCGCCTTTGGGGGCAGGGATGGGATACATAGTGGCTGATGTCTCCACTCCTTTGATTGGTCACTAGCCTATATATATATATATAATACCCTTTTTTGGTAGCTACTGGCACAACTTGACCGAATGTTGGAGGCAAGAGTTATGTATTACGAAAATAGGATATATTTTGGTAATGGCGACTGTAGCCTACTATACACAATGTATTTAGCTTAAAATTGCTACTTAGAAAATGTAATTTGTAAGCTACTGACCGACTGGTCACTCATGTAGCTAATATTAGCAATAGCCTAAGGCAAAGTTAGTTAGCTAGCTTGCCAATGTTTTATCCAGGCATAATCTATCCACTCGTTAATTTCTCGTGTTAAGTCAAATTGGTATTGCTTTTTAAAATTCGCTTTGACCTCTGACAATAGACGACAGTAGTATGCAAACTGCTATCATTTAAATTATAGGCCGGCCTACTGTTAAAATGTTTTGTGGATTGCTTTATGATAGGGAGAGTTGCATGATGCTGCACGGCGGGTGGTGTCTCTGCTGCAGAATACCCTGGCCGAGACGGCTAGACAGTGAGGATTGAAGTGTTTTTCACTTTTTACGAACTAAAAGCAACCCTTATTTAATGTTGTGTCAAGACTTGTATATCTCGAGTTCTTGGTGAGGGGGAAAATGCCATAAATAATCCAATTAAAAAAACTTGTTTCATCTGTTCAAATTTTATGTACTTTATATGTTTAAAATTGCAATCAGCATAAGATCGGGTAATATGTTTATTGTTCTGTTGTGTTTGAAATATTAAGGAGTTGTCTGCAGATTTTGAACACCAGCGGCAGACTGGTGGCCAAGCAGTTCCACAGCAGACACAGCACCAGAGGCAGGATTCTGGCCCAGCAGTTCAACAGCACCAGAGGCAGACTTCTGGCCAAGCAGTTCAACAGCAGACACAGCACCAGAGGCAGACTTCTGGCCAAGCAGTTCAACAGCAGACACAGCACCAGAGGCAGACTTCTGGCCAAGCAGTTCAACAGCAGACACAGCACCAGAGGCAGACTTCTGGCCAAGCAGTTCAACAGCAGACACAGCACCAGAGGCAGACTTCTGGCCAAGCAGTTCAACAGCAGACACAGACTCCAACAGTGGAGCAAAGTATGACAAGGTTTGTATTATTATTCAGACAATTCAAATGTTGATGCCCAGAAAGGAAGAGCTTTCTTTTATCACACCATAAAAGAGCAGACAATCAACTTGTGTCAGAGGGCCTGGGTTAAATTTAAGTATCGGTGACAGGATTGTGAGAATATGATTTTAAAAAACTTAAAATGTTTCTGTTTCTTGAGCTAAGTGAAGCTGAATTAATATTAGTATTTACATACTAGTACATGTATTTTATTAAAACAGGGAATTCTTTTTTTTTTTTTTTTACCTTACTGCAAGTTTACTTTATTTATAAATCACAATGCATATTGTAGTTATACATAAGCTGTCTTTAAAACAAAAAAACAGAAATAATGTTCCAAATGTGTAACAATTTTAGGTACAGGAAGGTGGACTTTGCTTATAATAGACAAAACGAGGGCTGATTTTACAACATCTCTTTGAACGTATTTCTTTTAAATGTATTTCTGTCTTATCTATGATTCCACTTTTCTATAGATCCTTCCCAGGACTTTTTCGCAGAAATTTGACTGTGGGAAGAAAGCGACCACACTCCACTAATGTTGACCTGAAAAGAAGGCCCAATCCTGTCAGGTGTTTTCCAGTGCAGTTTTACCTTGTTCACAGAAATATGGACAAAACCCCAAAAAATGCAGAAGTATTGACCCTTCTGCAGGCAGGGATTGGTCGGAGGACCATCAGTATCACAGAGGATGCTGACTACTCAAGGGTAAATCATGACAAAAAAAAAAAGTTTTCTGTAGTTTACCATAGCAGTGTTAGTGTTGGTATTTTCAGATGTAAGTAGTTATATGTTAATGTAATTGCAGTGGTCATATTGTTCTTAAATGAGCATGACTTAATTATTTCATAAAGCAGGTGAAGCACAGGCGTATATATTTCATGGTCTCAAACACGTCTTATGTTTTATGACAGACCTCAGTCTACACCGAGTTAAAATGTTCTCTGACTGATAAAAAACATATTAAAAAAGATTTTCTTTTGCTCAAGAATGGCCTGTGTGTAATGTGTATTCCACAATTGCAATTAGTGGTTTGTAGATTTCAGTCAGGGTTATCTGTTCAGTTTTAATTATCACTTTTTTTTCAAACATTGCATTACACTTGGAAAATGTATTAAACTATGTTGTATAAATTGTATTATACACAGGTGTCCAAAATACTTGAGGAGACTTATACTAAAATGGCTGATTTGAGAAGGGCATGGATGTTGCACAAGGCTGTTGGTAAAATATTTAAGTTTTCTATCACCTTTAATAATTTGAGGCACAATTTTGGCTTTATATTTCAATATTAGATTTGAATACAAACAATTCAGACTAAATGGTATGATAAATCCAGAAATGCTTATTTTTAATAAAAGCAGAATATATATATATAAAAAACAACTGTTTAATCTGTGTATTCTTTGTAGGTGGATCCGGACAAAGAAAATTGTGCATTGTGCCCCCTGAGGCAGAGGGCTATACAGGTGCTTATCTAAATAAAATTGCGGGAGGGAAGACAACTCTCTACATAGTCCCAATTCAAGGAACTCTTGATACTTCCCCTCTTCCCCTCTCTGCCAAGGAGTTTGAGAACAAGCCAAAAGCAACATGCCATACCTGTTTTGTAAACATGACAGTCCAGTTGCTGGCTCTACATGTGGCATCTTGTGAGACTTTGAAACTCTCAGATAGTGACACTGAGCAGGGTAAGGACTATTGTGCTCTTGATTTTAAATTGAATAGAATTGATTCGATTTTTTTGGCTTTGGCAAATTATTGTTTCTATTTTCTGTCTGAAAATTTTCAGGGCTCCCCAGATGAAATTCCTGCCATCGAAATACCTCCGGAAGTAAGTGTCTCTGAGAATAATACAAATGTAAAGTAAGACACGATCAAAATCAGATAATCTTGACTGTTCATGTTGTTAGGACTCTAACATGCCTGTATTATTCATCCTACATTTAAAGGCATCCACAGATATGAATATTTTTTCTTCAGCCAAGGTTCCTGATGTCCAAGTAAGAACAAAACTATCTAAGCCATGTATGCAATTTTCATCCGAATTGTTGGCCTCATTTGCAATATTGTTGATAATGAATTTTTTTTTTCTAGTTCGATTCTCAACATTATAGAAAAAAACATTGGCGCTAAAGAATGCCTTTTAAACAAAGGTACTGATCCACCTTAATTATGGCAATAACAAAAGTATGTTTTAGGTACAGTAAGTGTAAATTAGTCTTGGCACTGTCTGACCTACCACCATTCAGATTGGTTGTATCACCTACTATCCTACTTTCACTTACATCAAATTCTGAGCCACGTTAATAAGTGTAATCTCAAATAAACTACATGAAAGTGACAGTGTTCACAATACAAGCTGGTAAAAGTCTGAAATTGTTAATATAGCACTACTTGTGACATTTTGCCTTTCATTTTTCCAACAAATTTATCTATAGACATCAGTAAAGATCTGTGATAGAACTAGCATGATTTATACAGTAAAACATTATTGTATCTACTCTTCTGGATTTCTTATGTGCAATGTTTGGGTAATCGATAAACAAACTAAAAAAATCCATAGCAGACCTGTACAATGTGGCTTTGCCAGGATGCCTTTTAGAAGCTTGGCTTTAATAGTTCATAATTACAATTAAAGTACTGCAAAGGTGCACTCTTAAAGGCTGTGACACATTGGCCGCGATTTACTCGCACGAATAAATCGCACATTGAAAAATAAAAACGAACGCCTTTATTGTTCATAAAATCTTGCACATCAAACGCGAAATGTCCTTTGCAAAAAAGCGGCATTTAATTTATTCGCAGCAAGTTCGTTTTTTGCGAGTTTTCGTTTGCGAAACTATTTATCTATCCAATCTTAACAAGTTACCATGACTGACGTCACCGCACTTCCACAACAAACTACAACATCCAGTATGGCGGACCAACTGATTTTATATGTGTCACAGTATAGCGTCCTCTTTGATAAGAGACATAATAGTTACAAAGACAACGATTTGAAGGACAATTTGTGGAAAACCATAGCCGAGCAAATTTGCTATGAAGATGGTGGGTTTATAGCTAAATGGTTGCAATACGCACAACTTGCTATCTGATGAGCTCTGATGAGTTATTAGCATTGGCTTAAAAGTTGTATCCAGCTATTTTAGCCAGCTAACGTTAGCTAACCTTTAGGTCTAACATTAACGTTGATAGCAGTTTATGTGAAGAAAACAACAACTAGTGGCGATTACACACAAACATAGCTACACGATACGTAGGCCTATTATTTTTTCACTTTAGGCGAGTTCATGTAGGCTACGCTGTGTCGTTTGCCTAGGTGAAAACAAAGGATGAAAGCTAGCTAACCGCTATATGTGATATTGTTTCGTGGATATTTGCCGTAGTAATTGTGGGCTATAGGCTAACCGAAGGAGAAAGACGACACGTAGTCTAGCTACCGGGTCTGGTCAGGGGCAGCCACTGGGTGGAGGGAGAGAAAAAGGGGGAGGAGGAGAAGGGCAGGGTAGAGTAGCCTATATGAAATGTTTTTGCTGTCACACGGTTGTCTGTGTGCGTGGCAAATAAAGTCTATAAAGTTCCCCAAAAATCTTATTCCGACTCCTGTGTGGATTTCCTAATTACTGATAGCCAAGTTATATAAATAACGAGGAAAACAGACGAGGTCTGCCTGTAGCGATCGTTTTGGAGAGAACTCTTCAGACTAATTTATTTTATTTTAAAGATGTTTGCTGAAATTACGTAATGTATTGGTACGTTGTGGTTAACCCTTTATATTAGTGGAAGAGATCAAGAGGCAGTGGGGGAAAAAATCCATGCAAGCTGCTGTGGTGAAAGGTATTTCAGATTTTTTCCTTTAAATTATCAGATTTGTCTATTGTGCAGAGGGACTCTCAGCTTTTTAGTATAAATATTATTATAATAAAGCATGTTATACATGGTATCTCTACAGAGCTTCTCATGAAACAAAAGTCACTGGGTCAGATAATGAAGAGGTGGATGAAACAGAGAAATGCAAAAACAGACTTGAGGGATTCCAACAAACTCAAAGGTATTATCAAACAAAGCTTTGTTATGACACCTTGATTAATTTTACAGTATTAATGTAGAAATTTTCCTTAACTGTTATATCAATTTTTTTTAAAGCATTGCTGATATCATCAAAACCTTGACCAAAAGGGTGGATAAGACTGCCATCTTCAGCATTAGCGTTTCTAGGACGAGATGCTGCAAAGAGGCATACTACAATGGCAGCGCCAGAAAAAATCTTCCCCAAAAA
>JAKUDI010001096.1:0-65437 GCA_022702515.1 Ilyophis sp. 1 JC-2022 | reverse complement strand
ATACTGTCCAACTATACAGTTATAGCTAAGCTAGCCAGCTAGCAAGGAGGGGATGTTTCCTGCTGCACGATTTTGCTCCCATATTTCACGTTAGCAATTTATTTAGCTGTCCACTCCAAAGGGTTAACGTTACAACTTAAAAGCAATCACAACATTCTGTTCTTTCATAGATCAACTATGGACATACGGACATTTTTTCAAGGTCCATGTAGGAAAGAAGAGAGGGACAACAGGAGAGGTAATGCAGGTATATTGTGCAAAGTTTGTAATGTTAGCTAAGCTAGCTATGTCAGTTAGCGAAGCTATATGAAAATGTATCTTGTTTGTAGTGTAAGCAGTCAATCAAATCAATCAGAAGAATATTGTATTTTATCTTCAAATAAACATAGCTATGGCATAACTGCAAATCTGACTGTCTTTCCCCATATTGCAAGTCTGCGTTTGTTTGGACATGAATAGGTTGACCGGATTTGTAAAATTCTTAACAGAAGTAAAACACTGTAAATCGCCATAGATTTAAATGGCAGAGTTGAATCTCTAGGAGCCAAAAACTAGACAGATTTACAACCGAAATGCCACCTGTTATCACATTTGCAGTGAGTTTTGAGGTGAACTTACTCATTAAGCATTTTCAGACATTTGTTGTTGGGAAACCGGGATGTCTGGTCATTCTAGTCATGTCTTGTAGTAAAAAGCTATAAAACATTTGATAAAAATGAGGGCATGTAAAGTATTTCAGTTGTATATTATTTAAATCTGAATCATTTAATGTGTGTGCAAAATGATTTTGAAAAAAAATCCTGTGTCCCCTCATGGCCCTTCCTGGCAGCAGGGAGAGACCAGCAGAGCACAGGGCAGGCAGCAACAGTGAGAGAGGACACTGAACAGGGAGCGACAGCGAGAGAGGACATTGAGGAGGCAGCAACAGTGAGAGAGGACACTGAGCAGGGAGTGACAGCGAGAGAGGACATTGAACAGGCAGCAACAGCGAGAGAGGACACTGAGCATGGAGCGACAGCGAGAAGCTACACAGGGCAGGCAGAAAGGGAAGGACCTATTAGAAGCTATTTAGATGGGCCAGAAAATGTGAGCGACCTAGGAGACAAGGATACAGGCCCAAAGCAAGTTAGATTATCCCAGTATCCGCAGCAGTGCTTTGGGTTAAAAAAGAGAGCTTTTAATTACAGCTGGTTTGAAAGCTTTCCCTGGTTGGAGTATTCAGTCAACAGAAATGCAGCCTTGTGTTTTGCATGCAGAATGTTTGGAAGGAATGTCAAGCATGATACCTTTGTTAACAGTGGGTTCACAAATTGGAAGAAAGCGTTGGACCTATTTAGGGAACATGACAAAACACCAGCCCATAAAGCTAGCATCCTGTCTTGGAGGAGCTATAAAGCCAGTACAGTACACGGGAATGTGGTTCAGCAATTGCAGACTGCAAGTGAGACTGAGATCAGAGAAAGAAGGGAGTACCTCAGCCGTGTTGTAGCTGTTACTACTTTCTTGGGCAAACAGGGAATTCCATTCCGTGGCCACAACGAATCTGACACAAGCCACAATCAGGGGAATTTTATAGAATGCATTAAACTTTTGAAACAGTTTGATCCATTTCTACAAACCCACACAGCTCCATCACACAGCACTTACCTCTCGCCATCCTCTCAAAACAAAATGATTGAGTGCTGTGCACAAGAGGTGACAGCAGACATAGTTAAGGAACTAAGGGCATCAGCAGTGTATGCAGTTATGGCAGATGAAGCTAGAGACAGGAACACAGAGCAGTTGGCTGTCTGTCTACGATATGTTACAGGGGGTGCAGTTAAAGAGCGTTTGCTGGCAATGGCAGAACTGAAAGGGTTTGATGCAGAATCGATAACTGCTGCAATTCAAAACCAGTTGACTCTCAATGGCATTGATGACCTGAAGTGTGTTGCACAGGCCTATGACGGCGCATCTGTAATGAGTGGGGCAGTGGGGGGTGTACAAGCCCGTTTCAGAGCAAATAACCCTGAGGCAATATATGTCCACTGCTATGCACATCAACTGAACCTCGTCCTATGTCACACCTGTCGAGCAGTATCTGAGGCCAGTGAATTTTTTGACTTATTGGAGAGTGTGTACTCTTTCTTTAGTGTTTCACTTCTAAATCACCAAAAATTCACTGATGTTCAGAAACAGCTAGGGTTAAAGCCCTCTGAACTTGTGCAGCTATCAAAGACACGCTGGTCGTGCCAGCTGCGCTCAGTGAATGCCATGTTGGACAATTTCTCTGCTGTCCTTCAATGCCTCTCCAGCATCAGCACTTCCATGGCAGTGGGACTACACGCCAAACTCAGCAAATTCTCCACAGTCTACCTGCTATTGATGTTTCAGACCCTTCTCTCAGTAACTGAGGGCCTTCACAAGTTTCTGCAAAGGGAAGCTGTAGACCTTGCTCAAGCACTCGAATTCAAAGAAGCTGTGTGTGACACTTTGAAAGGGAAACGCACTGATGAGAAGGCTGCAGAGCTGTATGAAAAAGCAAAGACCTTATGTGAAGCCAATCAGATCCCTGAGTCATGTGGCATCAGACAAAGGCAGAAGCAGAAACGCATGGAGGATTTTGTGGTGGAATCCTCTTGTGGGGCAGCAAGTGACCTAAGTGGCGCTGAGCATCTGAAAAGGAAATTGTTCATACCTTGCCTCGACAGAATGATTGCTGAGCTGGAACAGCGTTTTTCAACTGTCAACACTGAGCTTCTGAAAGGCATTCAGGCCTGTAATCCCACCTCAGATTACTTTCTCTCCGAAGACCATCTTAGAGCGATTGCAGATCACTACAAAATTGATCTCAAATCTGAAGAGATTGTGGTGGCTAAACATTTTCTGGCTCGCAAGATGGAGGCCAGTGCCATCAATGATATGATCAGCATTTTCAATCTCCTTGACGCAGACATGTTTCCTTCTTTGAAAAGTGTCATCCAAATTTCCCTGACAATTCCAGTTAGCAGCTGTAGCTGTGAAAGGTCATTCAGTGTGTTGCGACGGCTCCACACCTGGTTAAGGTCCACCATGGGACAAGACAGGCTCCACCATCTGGCAGTCATGTCTATTGAAAAAGATGCCCTTGACAAGTTGAGTCACAGTCAAGTGATTGACCGCTTTGCTAGACTCAGTAAAAGACGCTACAGCCTAATACTCCCACCCCCCAAGAAATAAGAGGCAGGGCAAAACTGGGTAAGGTGGTTGCTGTCATTGTTTGAATTACAGCAGAACAGGTGCCAGTACTCTCAATCAGACAGGTGTTAGCATGGTTATGGAGGTGTGGGTAGAGGTGGTGTGTTGATGCCTGCCTGTATTATGTTTTCCAATTGCCAATTCCAAACAGCACCTTCTAGTGGACAAAACTGGTATTATAAATTCATGAATGAGACCAAAAACCTCAATGGTAAAAATCTCTTTACAGGAAAAAAGAACCATCTAAATTTTCAATCAGAACAATCTGCTGTGTGTATAGACATTATTTTGAGAAAATGAGCGCCATAATGCTTTTGAGTCATTGAGGAATTATATTATATGCTGTTTAGTTAAATGTTAAAATGGTGGTGTCCAGAGGCTTAATTGGGAGCTTTTGGTGGTTGTTTTGGGTTCCTCTGTTCTTGTATCAGTAGGCTACTAGAACCAAGGCTCGTCCAAATCTGAGTCATAGTTTTTAAAATATTTAGTTACAGAAAATATCTGAAGAAAAGAAATGGCTGACTTACAGTAGCTAAAATAAATGTACTTTTATCGTTGCAACCAATAGACATGTAATAAAAATGCTTTGAACAGCATCTCTCATCATTTTTCTACCCTCTGAGTGGCAGCAAGAACTGACATAGGTGGTGTTTAGCCCCAGTGATTTGACATGGGATGAAGTGTGTGTGCGTGCGTGTTGATAACCATTATTCTTAAGCTTATTGTCACTGTTGAACTTGGGTATGAGTGTAGAATAAGCATAGATTTAAGTGTACTTTTTAGGGTGTGAGTGCTGGGGGCCCGTGCCCCAGTATTGCTTAAAGTCTAGCAACGCTCCTGATTTTCGCCTCGCTTATTCGTTACGTCCCCGATGTGTCACGGCCTTTATGGCTAAAGTTTATAAAAATGCAAAAAATATCTTCATATATATGGAGCCAATCCCCCCCACACAAATACCTTTGTTGCCCACCAGTCACAGAAGTGACCAGTCAAGAGCTAAATGGTTATGTTTTGTTTTTTTGTATTCATTTTATTTTATATATTTTTAGGTTCAAAACCTCATTGTACTGTGTACTGTACAAACTACTGTGAATATTGGAATATTGTACATAGCACTTTTCTATTTACTTTGCTTTTATGGCCTTTTATCCATTTTCATACTGTTAATATGTAAAATAGTTATTTATTTATGTTTGTATCTTTAATATTCTGAATAAACAATTTAACTGTTAACGTTAATTCTGACCTGGACTGTATCCATTTATTCTCATGCTATTTTATTTTAGGGGTGCTCTTAATATTACTGGTTGTCGCCACCTAATGGCCATTTATGTAGTGTAGCTACAGGCAGTTAGCTATAATGGTGTACAGATTTATTTAGACTATTGTTTGGGTACAAACACATTTATTTATAATCTTACTTTTCTCTATACTAAATGGGTATTGAAGATTTGCATGACTATTTAACTACCTGCAAAACTACACAGTAAGGGGACACTACACAATAAAGGGTAAATAAAAGGCATTATCTTTCAGTATATTGGTTATGATAGAACAGTAGAATAATATTGAAGCAGAAGAATAAAATGGAAATCTGAACAAGTGCTACAATCTTGAGGGGATATTCAACCATACAGTTTGGAAATGTATAATGCAACATTTAATATATGTACAGTGCCTTTGGAAAGTATCCAAACCCATTGGATTTTTTTCAAATTGTGCTATGTTGAAAGCTCAAATTAACATTTCAAGTGACTTTTTTTGTTACTCATTCACATGAAGTGCTCTATAATGTCAAAGTAGAGAAAAAAATACACCCATTGCTGTAAAGGCTTAAAAATAAGCTCTGGTGTATCCAATAGTGAAATAATCAAAACATTTTACTCCACTTTGACATTATAGAGCACTTTGTGTAGATGAGTAACAAAAAGCCCATTGAAACATATCTTAATTTGAGCTGTCAAACAGCAAAATTTGAAAGAGTGTTCATACGAAAGCACTGTATATGATTACCTAGAATCAGGGGCAGGTATAAAAAAAAAGGTTAGGCTAGGGTTAAGGCTAGGGCTAAGGTTTGGTCGGATAAATACACGTGTGTCTGCTGTACACGGCAAAAAAAATAAAAATGGTAAGCCTTGATGGCTGGCCCCCCTCCTCTGGGTCTGTGCCCCAGCCTGGCCCCCCCATTCAAAATGTTCTAGACACGCCCCTGTTTGAGTTGGGTGGGCCAGTTTGGGTTTTATGTTTGTGTGTTTAGTTTTGGAGGAGTTGTCTTAGGGCCCGTGGGTCCCTGTTTTTATAGGGGGATGTGTTGCGAGTCTCTTGCTCCGCTGGCCGTTATAGGCTGGTGGGTGGAGTTGGGGAGCTGAATAATTATGAGACACACCTGTTGAGTCTTTTTGCTCCATTTAACTCGCTGTCTCCTATTCCAATTTCTATCTGATTCTCTTCACGTATGTGTTTGTTTGAGTTTTTGCATCTTACAACACTTACTATGATACCTTTCACTCATTCAAGCATATGCATACACAACTGATAACTTACAGACTTCCACGCCTCATGTTTTACTTTATTTTGGATGTGTTTTGGTTAAATTAAATAAATTAATATTTGCTCAGTAACTTCCCTGTGTGGTCTCCCTGTTTTGTCATGGCTCTACGAGCTGGGTCGTGACAGAGGAATGAGAGAACCCGGAGCGGACGACAGAAAAATAAGGCAAGAGCGCCCTCGCGCCGCTCCGAGAGAAAACGACCGCAGAAATAAAAAGAGGCTGCCAAAACCATGACAAAGAGAGGCAAAAAAATCCCCAAGGATCACTGTTGGAGAATTACAGAGAAAAGTAACATCATTTCACCACAAACGTAAGCGCCTGGAGTTTGCTAAATGCTACTGGAACTTTGACTGGAACCATGTTCTATAGTCAGATGAAATGAAAATTGAGCTTTTCGGCAACCAGCACTTAAGGTGGGTTTGGCGTAAAAAGAAGGATGGCTATACTGAAAATAACCTGATCCCCACTGTTAAGTATGGTGGAGGTTCTGTGATGTTGTGGGGCTGTTTTTCCTCCAAAGGCCCTGGGAACTTTGTTAGGGTACATGGCATTGTGAACATCATGAAATACCAGAACATTTTTTATCTGAATCTGGCTGCCTCTGCCAGGAAACTAAAACTGGGTCGTCGTTGGATCTTCCAGCAGGACAATGATCCAAAACATACGTCCAAATCAACACAAAAATTGTTAACTGAACACAAAATCGAGCTTCTGCCATGGCCATCTCAGTCCCCTGACCTAAACCCCATTAGAAACCTGTGGGCTGAGCTGAAGAGGAGAGTGCACAAGAGAGGACCTGGGACTCTGGATGATCTGGAGAGATTCTGTAAAGAGGAATGGTCTCAGATTCCTTGCTCTGTATTCTCCAACCTTATTAGATGTTATGGGAGAAGACTCAGTGCTGTTTTATTGGCAAAGGGAGGTTGTACAAAGTATTAAATGCAGGGGTGCCAATAATTGTGGCACACATGGTTTTGTTAAAAATAATTATTTCTTGATGAGGGATTTTTTTTCTCAGAATAAATTAACTTCAATTAAAGATTGAATTTTTCTCATTTTTTCAGTTTGAGATTAAGCTAATTAACCAAACGGTGAATTTTTTATAACCCTTTTTACCAAGGGTGCCAATAATTGTGGAGGGTACCGAATATAAAAACGTAGGCCGTTGTAGACACCGGTTGTACGGGTTGTATCTTTAGAGTATATAATATGTAGAGATAGCGATGCCAATGGAAACCAATGGGGAGCACATCCGAACCAGGAAGTTTTAATTTTGCGCTCATCTCACATGCACAGTTGTGTCCGTGGAGTGAAGTGACGTGAAGAAGGCAAAGCCAAGCCTTACGATTATGTAACTGGTTGCCAACTAGCATGCAAAAATTTGACGGAGTTTCATTGCATTGTCAAAACCCTAACCCTAACCAAAATTTAAACCGGCTAGTGCCTGTAAGATGCGAGCCACTCTGAGCATAACCTTATTAATCACAAAACTAAGTTTTAAGTGAAATGTTTGCATTTGCAGAAAGCTTAATCAAAAGACAGGAAATTAAATCAATCAGTCCTAACACTAACCTCAGTCTGCTCTCCATCACGGTGTATCAGCAAAAAGCTTTGACAACTGCTACAGCCCTGTATATGTCTACTTAAAAACACTCACCACTGGGGAAATTGCTTAAACACTCAAAACTTATCTCAAAGAGCCTAAACCATAATCTTGAAGTAGTTGCTCTGTACAGTATATTGGCAATTGTGGATTGTTAGATTTTGCACTTTTATAAAGAATGCTTCATATCGAACATGCCTAAGTGTCCTATTTGGGACCAGATATCTTGTATCACTCTTTCAGCAGAGCTTAAGAGTTGAAAAACTGTGTTGTTATGTAGCATACAATTTTTAAATGAGTGTGATTAAGTGATAGATCCTGCATGTGTAGTGGTTCGTGGCTGTTTGTTTGCTTTTCTTTTGCGGCTCTCGTCCTGCCATTTTTTTCACGTTTCATTTTGTGGTTTGCCAGTCTCGTTATTGTTTTCTTCGTGCGGGTTATTTAAGTTTCTTCCGCTTCTCCGGTGCTTGATTGTCTCACGACATTGCTTTCGAGCCAGGTATAGCCAGAAACTAGCGACCTCCTGATATTAAACTCTGTTTATGTTCAGGGGGAACTTGCTATAGCTACTTAATCGGGGATAGGATTGTTTTCCGCCTGGTAGCGTTTGGTGCTATCTATTTTGTACTTTGCTGTTCTCTCGGAGACAGTTTTCCTTTGTACTTTCGTTTTGGGTTTTCACTCTACTGGCTTTGAGCTACAGTAGCAGAGTGTTGTTTTGTTTTACTAAGTTTCCCGTTTTTAGCTCATTACGTGAGCTCGGGAGATTTAGTTGGTATTCTACTAGTTTTAGTAGTTCGCCCGTTTTAGTTGATTGATTTTCGTTTTTGGCTGTTAGCCATAAGGAATTAATTTTCTTTCTTCCTTTATTTTTCTCCCCCTAATTATTGGTCTTCACGGTTGTGAGCTGACTTGTTCTGATCTCCCCACCTTTGCGTTTGAATCTCCGAACCATCAATAAACCCATTACAGAATGAAATTGTATATTATAGAGTGTAAAGTTCATATTAATCTAATTTTAAACTCATAACTCCAGATCACGTACTTACTAATACATCTAAATGTTATAATGTATGTATATGTAATACCTTTCACTGGTACAATTTAATAATTACCATATTAATAATTAATAAAAAGAATTATACCATATTAATGCCATGCAAATAACTGGGTATAAATGAGAATAGTCTTGTTCTGCACAAACTAAATATAAACCATTAACATTTATCAATTCCCTGTACAGTGCGTAAAGGGCATTTAAAATGACATCATGACAATCTCTGGAATGTTATCTTTAACACCATGAACATCAGTCTTAATTCTTCACAATGCAGACTATGGTAGTCACTATGCTGAAGAGTAGGAATTAGGAAGGTTTGCATCTTAAGCAATCTTCCCAGTGGCCTACATGTTGTTTGAAGTACAGTAGATTTATAAGGCTATAGCAGTTGTCGAAGCTCTGTGCTGATACACCTTGATGTGAGACGGGTGCGTGAGGGTTGGACCAAAAATGCACGACCCAAACAGTGGTAAAATAAAGACCCGTCAGGGCTTTATTTCAGGAATGTCCAAAGAGCGTGGTCAAAAAACAAGCAAAGTTCATACACAAAAATCCAGCCAAAACCAATGTACAGTACCGAAGGAGAAGGCAGTCTCGGAATCGGTAAACCATGCAAAAGTCCAGTAACCAGAGTAGCTGTCAGCGGGGCAGAAGTACAGGCAGACGGTAGGCAGGCTCAGGGTCAAAGGCAAAGCAAGAGTCAAGACCGAAGTCCGCTCCGCGGGGCAAAAGTACAAAAAGACAGCAGGCAAAAACTTGTGGTACAGGCAGGCAGTGGTAACAAAACAGAGGTCAGTAACAATGGTCCAAAACAGGCTTGGATCGTGACAAAAAACAGGCTTGAGGGGGAAAAAATAAATAATAATAATAAAAAAAAACATTCAATAGTGCACTGATAAACAGGGGCAGCAATTTTGCAAAGAACAGACATGAACACTGAGGTTAAATGCAGGTGTAGACAGGTACAGACACTTAGCTTGAGAGCAGCATGCGAATGGAAATCAGGTGTGGAAGACTGACAAGGTAACAAGATAATTAGTACTCGTTAGTAATAAACCTATCCAGACCTAGCGTTAGTAAATTAGTAAATGACATGCACGAGAAATGTATGGTAAACATGAACACATGGTTAGAGAGTTAGTATTACCCAATCCTGATCTAACGTTAGTAGATTAGTAAATAGACACGGGAGAATTAAACAATTAGGGAAGCGTGAGCGACAGCAAGAGAAAGAGAAACAGCATGAACGCAAGGCTGCAGAAAAACACGGAAATGTGTATGCTAACAATGAACGGAAAACGTAACATGAATCAAATATAAAACGTGACATGACAAGACTAGAAAATAAATCGTAACAATAATCAAACATGAAACGTGACATGACATAAAAATGAAACGTAACAAGAATGGGCGGCAGTGTAGCATAATGGGTAAGGAACTGGACTTGTATCCGAAAGGTTGCAGGTTTGATTCCCAGGTAGGACACTGCCGTTGTACCCTTGAGCAAGGTACTTAACCTGAATTGCTTCAGTATATATCCAGCTGTATAAATGGATAAATGTAATAAGATGTAATTAGAAGTTGTGTAAGTCGCTCTGGATAAGAGCGTCTGCTAAATGCCTGTAATGTAAAGAATAAAACATAAAACGTGGCGTGACTAGACTAGACACAATACGTGACATAAAGAAGAAATCTAACAAAGACAAGAAAATAAAATAAAACGTGACATGACAGTAGATTCGTGACATGATGGAGAGCAGGCTGATATAACATTAGGGCAGATCAATTAAATTTTCTGTCTTTTGAGGCTTTCTGCAAATCCAAACATTTCACTTAAAACATACAAACCCCAATTCCAAAAAAGTTGTTACAGTATGTAAAATGCAAATAAAAACAGAAAGCAGTGATTCGTAAATTCTCTTTTACATATATTTAATTGAAAATAGTATAAAAAAAGATATTTAATGCTTTACCTTATAAACTTTATAGATTTTTGTAAATATACGCTAATACCGAATTTCATGCCTGCAACATGTTCCAAAAAAGTTGGGACAGGGGCAACATAAGACTGGGAAGGTTGTGGAATGTTCAAATGTTTGGAACATTCCACAAGTAAACAGGTGAATATGTAACAGGTGATGCTATCATGGCTGGGTATAAAAGGAGCATCCACGAAGGCTCAGGCGTTTACGAGCAAAGATGGGTGGAGGTTTGTAACTTTGTGAAAAACTGCATGAGTGAATAGTCTAACAGTTTAAGAACAACATTTCTCAATGCACGATCGCTGCATCTACAAATGCAAGTTAAGACTCTACTACGCAAAGCGTAAGCCATATATCTACAACATCCAGATATGTCGCCGACTTCTCTGGGCTCAAGCTCATCTGAGATGGACTGATGCAAAGTGGAAATGTGTGCTGTGGTCTGATGAGTCCACCTTTCAAATAGTTTTTAAAAAATAATGGACATCATGTTCTCCGGGCCAAAGAGGAAAAGGATCATCCCGATTGTTACAATGCAAGGTTTAAAAGCCAGCATCTGTCATGGCATGGGGGTGTGTTAGTGCCCATGTCATGGGTAACTTACACATCTGTGAAGGCACCTTTAACGCTGAAGGGTACAACATATGCTGCCATCTAGACAACATCTTTTTCAGGGACATCCCTGCTTATTTCAGCAAGACAATGCCAAGCCACATTCTGCACGTGTTACAAAAGCGTGGCTTCGTAGTCAGAGTGTAGGTGCTAGACTGGCCTGTCTGCAGTCCAGACCTGTCTCCCATTGAAAACGTGTGGCGCATTATGAAGCGCAAAATACGACAACAGAGACCCCAGACTTTTATGCAGCTGAAGTCTTATATCAAGCAAGAATGGCTTTCTAAAGTACAACAATTAGTGTCCCCAGTTCCCAAAATATTACTGAGTATTGTTAAAAGGAAAAGTGATAATAATAATAATAATAACTTTAATTTATATAGCGCCTTTCATAAAACCCAAGGTCGCTTCACAAGAGTGGGATGCAGATAGGGGAGAGAGGGGGAGGAGAAAAACAAACAGAACAAACAAAACAAACAACAGGGATGGTTGAACTAAACTGAATTAACTAATGTGGAAAGGCCATGGAAAAGAGGTGTGTCTTGAGATGTGTTTTGAAACTGTCCAGGGTCGGGGCATTACAGATTTCGGCTGGGAGAGCGTTCCAGAGGGTGGGGGCAGCCACGCTGAAGGCTCTGTCCCCAAAGGTTTTGAGTCTAGTACGGGGGATGGATAGCAGACCCGCGTCTGAAGACCGCAGGTTCCGGGATGGAGTGTGTTGGTGAAGGAGGTCGGACAGGTATTGGGGGGCAAGTGCGTGAAGGTATTTGTAGGTGAGAAGGAGGAGTTTGTACAGGATGCGGAACTTGACCGGGAGCCAGTGGAGGTGGATGAGGGTGGGGGTGATGTGCTGCCAGGGCTTGGTGTGAGTGAGAACCCTGGCAGCTGAGTTCTGCACGTATTGGAGCCTGTCCAGGGCTTTGCTTGGAACCCCGGACAGGACTCCATTACAGTAGTCGAGCCGGGAGGTGATGAAAACGTGAATGAGGGTTTCTGCAACGGAGTCTGAGAGTGAGGGACGGAGACGGGAAATGTTTTTGAGGTGGTAGAAGGCGGACTTGGTGATGGATTTGATGTGGGACTGGAAGGAAAGGGTGGAGTCAATGATGACGCCCAGGTTGCGAACTTCGGGAGATGGTTTGATGGAACAGCCCTCGACGTGGAGGAGGTCGTTAGTGATCTTGATTAGGGCGGTCTCTGTGCTATGATGTGTTCTGTAGGCTGACTGTAGGGGTTCGTAGAGCTCATGGTTGGACAGATGCAGATGGAGCTGGGCAGCCACTGCTCTTTCCAGGACCTTGCTGAGGAAAGGAAGGTTGGAGATCGGCCGGAAGTTGTTCAAGTCATCAGGGTCCAAACCAGGCTTCTTTAGGATGGGAGTGATGGAGGCGATTTTAAGACTGGGGGGAACTATACCAGAAACTATGGAGGAATTTACTATGTCTGTGATGGAGGGGCAGAGAGTAGGAAGGCAGGCTTTAACCAGAGCTGTTGGCATGGGGTCCAGGGAACAGGAGGAGGCTTTGGCTTTGGTCACTAGTTTGGTTACCAGTGCGGTATCAACTGGGGAGAAGGAAGAGAGAGAACATTGGGGGCGGAGGGGGGGTGCTGAGGGTGTCTGTGACACATTGGGAGGAGGGGGGGCAGGTACGAGGAGTTGCTGGTGAATGGTGTCCACCTTAGCCAGAAAAAAGTCCAGGAATTTAGAGCAGAGGTCAGGGTCATCGGGGGTGGGGGAGGCGGGAGGGGGGCGGAGCAGACGGTTAATGGTGGTGAATAGTGTTCTGGGGTGGTTTTGCTGTGAGCCAATAAGGGTGGAGTAGTATTTGGTCTTGGTCTTGGTGAGTTCCTCCTTGTAGGACTTCACATGGTCTTCAAAGGCCAGACGGTGGACGGTGAGGCCAGTTCGTTTGTGGAGCCGCTCCAACCGACGACCAGTGGACTTCATGGTGCGGAGGTTAGTGGTGAACCAGGGGGCGGGGCGGGTATAGGAAACGGTCCGGGATTTGAGGGGGGCCAGAGAGTCCAGGCCACAGGATAAAGCAGTGTTGTAGTGGGCGACTAGGCCATCAGGCGAGGTGTCAGGGGGAGCCTGGGCCATGTGGGTTGCGAGCAGGTCAGATAGAGCTGGTGAACTCACTGACTTGATGTTCCTGAAGGTTATTGTGCGTCCAGGGCGAAGCGTGGGTGAGGGGACAGGGATGGTGAAGAGGACAGCGTGATGGTCAGATACTGCCAGGTCCAGACACTGCAGATGGGAGGGAGGGGTACCGGTAGAGCAAACTAGGTCCAGAGTGTGACCTTTTACATGGGTAGGGCCTTGGACATGCTGCGTGATGTTAAAGCAGTCCAAGACCGACAAGAATTCAGCTGCGAAGCTGCAACTGGAGGAGTCCACATGGATATTGAAGTCCCCCAGCAGGAGGGTAGATGGAGACTTGGAGCAGACAGAGGTCAGGAGCTCAGTAAGCTCAGCCATGAAGGTGGAGGAGGCTTTGGGGGGGCGGTAAATGAGGACAAACTGCAGTTGAGGAGAGCCAGAGAGTGAGAATGTGATACACTCAAACGACGTGCTATTTGATGCGGGGGTTTCCTTGACCCGGATATTGGCACGGTGTATGACAGCCAGCCCACCGCCACGGCCAACGGAGCGGGGTTTCTGGAGGTACACATATCCAGGGGGGGTAGCTTGATTGAGTGTTAAAAAGTCCTGCTGATTTTGCCATGTCTCAGTTAAACATAGAAAATCAAGTTCTCTGTCAGTGATAATGTCATGGATCAGTAGTGCTTTATTGTTTAGAGAGCGAGTGTTGAGCAGCATGAAAGAAGCAGCAGAGGAGACAGGCAGGATGGGAGGACTGATACTGTCAACACAGACCAGGGGCTTGAGACAGCTAGTGCGCAGTCGCACGTGGGGTTTGTTGTGATGACGTCGCCGAGCAACACGGAAGTGCGCAGCGGAAGATATTACAGGGATAGCGTTGGTATCAGCGGGAAAAAAATTATGTCGGGATGCTCTATGTATATAGCGGGGGCGTTGTAGGAGTCCAAGTGATTTGATGACATCCAGACAGACAGAAGCAGCAGAACCTAAAAGGCTCCGGAGAACGAGAGAGGAGTATTTGAGCACCATATCGATAGCAGGAGATAGCCAGCAAGCTATGAGCCGGGAATGGGGAGCCCAGCCTCGGATAGCGTCAGCCTGCTGCGCGATGACTGGGATAGGAGGGAAGATACGGACAGTCCAGGTAGCAAGCGAAAAATCAATCCAGTTGTGGGTAGTCCAAGTGACAGGGAAGGAGGGAATCCGAGCTGAAGCCCCAGGAGATGGAGGAATCCTGCTAGCTAGCAGGGGTAGCTTGACAGCTGGGCTGCGAATGCTAACAGCCGACAGGCAGCTAACATTAGTCCCTGATGACTGATCGTTGACAGAGAGGGTAAGTACCGCAATGTAAAAACAGAAGTACACAATCTGCATGTTGTTGTAGCAGGATTGTAGTAACAAACATTTAAATTAAACTAAAGTTGACCGGCAGAGAAGCGGCGACATAAACGCCAGCGTCCTCTCAAACCGGAACCGGGACATCCACGGTTGTAACATAGTGGTAAACATGCCCCTGTCCCAACCTGTCTTTTTACTGTTTTCAATTGAATACAGGTCAAAAACGATTTGCAAATCATTGCTTTCTGTTTTTATTTACATTTTATACACTGTCCCAACTTTTTTGGAGTTGGGGTTTGTAGTTTTTGTGATTAATTAACTTTTTTGTTTTTACACAGGGAGTAGTGTATCAAATGTATAAATCATATTTTATATGACTGTTACGTTTCTGTCATGTTATGCCACGTTTCATGTTTAGTGTTTGTCACAGTTCATTTTCTGTTCATGTCATGCTTGTGTTCTGTTTATGTTACGATGCAGTTCATTGTTCGCATACACATTTCCATGTTTTTCCGCAGCCTTGCGTTCATGCTGTTTCTTTCTTTTGCTGTCGCTCACGCTTCCCTAATTGTTTCATTCTCTCATGTCTATTTACTAATCTACTAACATTAGATCAGGATTGGGTAATACTAACTCTCTATGTGTTCATGTTTACCTTACGTTTCTCGTGCATGTCATTTACTAATTTACTAATGTCAGGTCTAGGATAACTACTAACGATTTACTAATTGCCTTGTTACGTCTCTCATTTTCTCAAGCTGTTTTCCATTTCCTGCTGCTCTCAAGCTAAGTGTCTGCACCTGTCTACACCTGCATAAAAGATCAGTGTTCATGTCATGTCTTTGTGAAATTGTTGCCTTTAGTTTACTACTGTCACTTTTGAGCGTTAGCCATTGTCTGACTACCGTTATTGATCAAGCCTGTTTACTGACCATCGTTACTGCCTGCCTATCGTATCTACTGCCTGTTTTTGACCACGAGTTTTGCCTGCTGTCTGTTTGTACCTCTGCCCCGCGGATAGGACTTCGGTCTGATTCCTGCAACGCCCCACGACCAACAAACTCTGCTTTACCCCTGAATTGTACTTCTGCTCCGCTGACAGCTACTCTAGTCTGAGCGGTCCTGTCTGCGCCGCCGTCCTCCTGAGCGGTCCTGTCTGCGCCGCCGTCCTCCTGAGCAGTACTTTCTGCGCCGCCGTCCTTGTTTCCCTCCTCCGGACCTCCTCCACCCACCCTGCTCAGCACTTCGGACATTTCACCCGAGTCCTCTTCACCGTCCCGAACTATTAACCTGCAATCCGTAATGCACGACTCAGAACACAAAAGTAATAATAAATACCCACAAGGGCTTTATTATAGGGAAATCCAAAAATCGTAGTCACACCAGCGAAGTCCAAAAACCAATAGATCCAGCCAATAACCAAAAATACAGTACCAGAGGAGAAGGCAGTCTCAAAATCAGTATCCATGCAAAAGTTCGGTAACCAGAGTAGCTGTCAGCGGAGCAGAAGTACAGTTCAGGGGTAAAGCAGAGTTCGTTGGTCGTGGGGCGTTGCAGGAGTCAGACCGAAGTCCTATCCGCGGGGCAGAGGTACAAAAACAGCAGGCAAAACTCGTGGTCAAAAAACAGGCAGTAGATACGATAGGCTGGCAGTAACGATGGTCAATAAACAAGCTTGGATCAATAACAGTAATCAGACAATGAAAAACCGCTCAAAAGTGACAGTAGCAAGCTAACAGGCAACAATTTCGCAAGGACATGACATGAACACTGATCTTATATGCAGGTGTAGACAGGTGCAGACACTTAGCTTGAGAGCAGCAGGAAATTCACAACAGCTTGAGAAAATGAGACACGTAACGAGGCAATTAGTAAATCGTTAGTAGTTAACCTATCCTGACCTAGCGTTAGTAAATTAGTAATCAACATGCACGAGAAACGTAAGGTAAACATGAACACATGGTTAGATAGTAAGTATTACCCAATCCTGATCTAATGTTAGTATAGTAGTAACTAGACAAGGGAGAATGAAACAATTAGGGAAGCGTGAGTGACAGCAAGAGAAGAAACAGCATGAACGCAAGGCTGCGGAAAAACATGGAAATATGTATGCAAACCATGAACTGCATCGTAACATAAACAGAAAATAAACTGTGACAAACACTAAACATGAAACATGACATAAACGTAACAAAATGGATCAATAGTCAGTATTATTCGGACTAACCATTAGCCTATGAGTTCCCGGTAATTCCAGACAGGGCTGTTATTTAACAAAATATATGCGGTTACATTTCGTTAAAAGGACCTGCAACAGCTAATAAGCTATATGGCTTCAGTCTCACCTTATAAAACGCCAAATTAGCCTGCTTGTTCAACAAATTTAATTTGATTATGCAATGAAAGTGTGAACCATCAATTCCATGAGGCTGTTCTCATGGAGTTCTCGAAGTTCATTAGGCTATCTGCATTGTATTATTGATTAATATCATAAATACTGTTATTTTGCCTTAATGATGACACTAAATACAATAGGTTGGTAACTCATATGTTCATGCATATTTTCCCTTGTTTTATAATGTCCTGCTTATGTAAATGTGACCAACCTGTTTTACTCGTAGGGTAATGCTTTAAAACAATCCACTTTCCCAGGAAGACCGTGAAACGTGTGACTTACAGCAGGGGAAACAGAGAACATGGCATTACAATTAATTGTGAATTAATTGTGTAACGTGCTGCAAATTTGTTTTAGTTTCTAATTAGACACATAGTTCTCTTTAAAATCGTTTTGTTCAGTTATGGAATAACAGGTGAAATCAGCTGTGTTTTAATAAGCTGAGAGTATGGAAGTCTTGTCACTGTAATTTAAAAAATATGAAGGACGAAGAATGTTATCAGCAAATGGAAAGCCATTTTTAATGGATAGCCATTGTCCCGTAACAGAAGATTGTCCCCTCAGAAGATTACAGGAATTATTGGCAAATATAGACTAAATCATAGCTTCATCCAGGATAATGCGAATAGTCTATACATAAGTATAGTCTATACGTGTAGTAACATTACACGTACCATCGCATATCGCCTGGATGTTGATGAAGTGGGCTGAAAGCTATTTAATTCGGCATTCCCCTTCACTGAGGGACAGGTAGCTTTGACCTATGGACCCTTTTATTATTATGCAGTTTTTTATATAGGCTACACAATAATAATATTTCACATTGTAATCTTGATATTTTTAGTCATGCTTGTCCGCGCCCCTGTGTATAACAGACAGGAAGGTGTACGCGCGTTGTGCACACGCCTAGGTAGACGCACTTATATGCACCGTTAAAATAACATGTAAACAACTGCCACATGACTTTAGACCAGGTGGTTTTAGTGCAAGCACTTTCTCCTGCCTCAAGATAGAAATACGCCAAAAATAATTCTGGCCACTCCTCATTTTAAGACCAACACGCCCAGTTCACTTGTAATGGGCGAACAAATCCATGGTATTTAAATGACGTGAATGCAAGGCGTTATAATGAACCATGTGCCGGGTGTAAGATGGCAAAGACACTTACGTTTGGGTTAGCGCCACTTAGCGCCGGGTGTAAGATAGGGCCCCATATGTCATGCTTACTTAAAACCAGCAGAGGATGCTGTTGACCATGAAAAAAAGAAGGGCACAAAAACCTATCAGGGAAAAAGGACTAGCCCCATGAGAGGAGGCTTAGAGTTAAAACCAAAATAAAAGGTGCAGTCGTCCAGACCGCAGGGCAGGCAGAGTGAATGAGGCAGAGTGTATGAAGGAGAATGTGTGATACAGACTGACCCAGACGGACCGAGATAGTGAGAATGTACTGAAAGTACTTAGAACTGAGCCTGGGTTCTTGTATGGTATTCCTTTGAATCAAAAAAATCCTGTTTATTTTGAAGAAGTTTGTAAGTTTGTATTAAAGTGTGAGGGGAGCTTCTGAACAGTCCATCTGGCCCGGACTGCTGACGGGGTTTACTCCCACAAGGGCTAACAAGACAGCAACAGCACCAGACAGTAGCGTGCAATATAGCAGGAATGTCCAGAGTCTAACTCACTGCTTTCTGATTTTATGTGCACTTTACATACTGTCCCAACTTTTTTGGAATTGGGGTTTGTACAAACTGAATCCACAATGTCCATTGTCCGAAAGCCTACACGATAGTGTCATAGGTTGTGGCTTTCTTTCCTCGTTTTCTAAGGTATTCTGCTAATCTGCACTTTTTAGCATCAGATCTATCTGATTTTTTCCACATTCCATCTCGGGGTTTTGCTCTTCCCCGCTAATTTTTAGATTTCACCTGCCGTACCTGCTGCCAGGTATTTACGCCCTTGAGTTCTGCTTCCTGGCGCTTCGTTATCATTTTGTGCCTTTACAAAGTCAGGGTTAGTCATTCCTTGTCTCTGCAGTTTTAAGAAAAATATTATTGTCTTTGTTTCTCGCAGCTTCAGATATTTCTGGCCTTGAAGCCAAGGGAATTTGTTTTTATGCTTCCCTTTTTTCTTTCCTCTCTACGCTTCCACTCTCTCGTTTCAGAGGCTGTGAGTTTTATTTTTATTTTGTTTATTTCACCACTTATCGGGCGTTATAGTCATGTTCCGAAGGTGCCTTGTTTTTCCTTTCCTCTTCTTGCTATTTTATTTAGTGGTGGCTTTCAGAGTCTCCTCTCTGCCCGTGTTTACGAGGCTAGCCTGTTTTATAGGGGTGTGTTATTGTTTGGCTACGGCCAGGAACTTTATATCCCTTATTCCTTTGTCGCGTTTGGCTCATCGTTATTCCGCACATTCCTTGCCATTGTATTTCAGTTGACCGGCTTCCCTACATAGCTGTAATATACATTCCTTTGTCTGAAAAAACTTGATCCTTGCGAGGACAGTACAGGGGGAAATCTCCAGGGGGAAATGTGAACTCTTGTCCGAATGCCTCCTGTAGAAAGGATAAACACGTCTTACTTGGGATAGTAGTTTATGATGGCGTTGAGCAGAAGAATTTCTCTCCTTATAATGACCAAGCACGACCAGGTAGATCCAAGAAGAACATTTTTTTATTTCTCTGGAGAAAGAGTCCAGTACTTGCACACACAAGGTGGTCAAGCATGAACTGAAGAGACTGAGGCAATCTCTGCCATATATAATCAAAAAGCTAATACATAGATTATCCTACCTCTGACTGGTGTACAGTTAATACATAGGCATAGAGTGGAATATGCAAAGTCAATGATTGGTTAGATCATACATATTGGATGAGCGCAGTGACCCCAAGCCCTTAACGTCACACAAACAGTTTTCAATACTATTTGGTCTCCCAGAGTCGTCTTAGTTTCAGGATTCAACATGAAGTGTCTCCTCTGGCTCTCTAGCAATAAGATGTGCCTTGCGCCTGGTTTGTAGGTCAGAGGCCACAAGCCTGCAGTTTCATACAGTAGGGAGAAAGAGAGAGAGACAGAAAGATGCATGTACACACCCCTTACACACACAGATGTATATTTTGTCTCTGGTTCGCTTTGGCTGACTGAGAGATAAACACAGAGACCTTCAGATAAGCCAGGCTGCAGACCGCTATTTCTCTGTCTCTGCAGACTGAAGAATTTTAAGTTTAACAATGATTTAGAGATATTTTCTCCATTACTGTGATTACACTAGTGTGCCAAAAACACCCTTCTCTTCAATGGCTTTATGCCAAGCACAGGGTCTATCAGAGTGGAATATGAGGTTGCTCTCTTGCTCACCATTCTTTTACAGATTTTACACTGCAAAGAGTGTATTTGGTCTGTCCTTCAAAAGCTCATCTTTAAATTGCTTTTTTGCTGTGGCATTCTTTACCTCAGGAGGATAGTGTATCTGTGATTCTTGAGAATTTGGCTAAAACATGTCCCACTACTAAAAGTGCTATTCTGTTGAAAATTAATATGATTTTCATTAATAACTTATATCAGGGTTGCTCATCTAAGTGTATTTTGCACAAATGTAACATTTTTTCATATGTTTGTTTTTAATTTAATGATTTATATGATTATACGATAGCCCAGTACCCACAAAATCAGCTGTCCCCACACAAGAGGTTATCATTTCAATTTGATAAAAAACAATGAAAAACTCTTTTAAAATTAATAATATATATGCCAGATGAAAGAGTAGTGAAAAGTCACTTTAAAACTAAACAAAGTGAATTTTCAACAATATTTACTCCTATTTTGTAATTGTTCAAAATGTGTCCCACGTTTTTGTCAACACCGTCAGATCTCTATAAAAAAGCAATAAAATCAGGGAAACACATGTGCAACTATGTTCCTGAGGACCCCCTTTCCTCCCCCCACTTCAGCTACATGCGGCAAGGTGTCAGAAGGTCCTGTAAGTTTGCTATTTTTTCAAAAAATCTTACATATTTCTTGATGTTGTTACTGTGACAACCATGATGTGTCAACTCCGTCTCTTTTGTATAGAAAGAATTATTTAAAATTATGACATAAAAGTATGAGTTTTAAGTAGAGGCTAGGGATAGCTAGCAACAGACAGAAAACAAGATGCCTCCTGTATACAGTGCATGCATGCCATGTAAAAAAGTGTGTTTTTGTCAACACCGTCAGATGTCAACACCGTCAGATTTTCTGTCTGACGGTGTTGACAAAAACCTGTAAATCATATTCAAGCCACCTCAATGGAGGCTTGAATATAATTTATGATCACAATAAATACTAGTATGGCTTGTAATGTTTCACTATTTATTTTTAATTACGTAATTCCCCATTTATTTTTCCCACATGAAGGCCTACAATATTTCCTTGCTATATGTATCCCCAATGACTACAACCATAAATGTATTTGGGTCATTTATTTTATACGGTGCCTTTTGCGTCCCCCAGTACAAATGTTGTATTTTGTCTAAATTTGGACAAATACTAATTCCATTAGGTTTTTCATGTATGGTCAAGTGTTATTTATTATGAATACAATGATATGGGTTTCAAAGTTGTTGTTTTTTACACTTTAAAAGCTTTGGTTAAAGACGTTGTATGGGATTTTGCCATGTCCCCAGTGCTGTTCATTCAACTTCGATCAAAAAAATAACTAATAAAAACATATACATTTTCAAATATTTCATTATTATTTCATTTTCCTGGTCAAAATCTATTTAATCAAATGTTGTTTTTATCAAAATAGTTACATTTTGTACAAAAAAAAAAAGGTTTTATGTTCGTCCCCGGCGGTCAGTCCACCCTGTTGAATTGCGTTACTGTCCCTTTAAGAAAAAATCCATATTCCACAATGACATCACTCTCATGAGGTGATATCACATCAGTGGCGGGAAATTCAACTGTGGTAAGCTCAGTGATTTTCTACCTCTCTTCCTATCAGATTTTTATGTTTTTATTAAATGAGTTTGATGTGTTTGAACATAATGTGTCCACCCTGTTAGGCTTAAGTATAGGAGATATATAGAGGAGATCAATCAAATTGAATAATTTCAAAATGTGTGTGTGAAAAATTAGATTCCTCATCGAGTATTCAAGATTATGCTAGCTCAATCTCGAACACAGGCAGGCTAAAGGCTAACTTTAGCTCAAAATGTCCACCCTGTTAGCCTTATTCAACTAACAGGGTGGACACCTACCTAACAAGGTGGACATGTAGATAGTAATGTTGACTTATAACAAGATTTGTTGCCAAGTTTATAGTTAGAAACAAGTTTATTCATGTTAGAATTAATAAAATTCATTAAATCACATTAAGGTTTTGTCATTTGTTGGTGTTTTGTCCACCCTGTTATGCTACTGTCCACCCTGTTAGACCTCTGTCCACCCTGTTATGTTGGTATTTTTCTATCATAGTTTAATGAAATTACCAAATATCAAGTGTATATTTGTAGTTACATAAAGATATGGAAGGGGATGATTATACATGTTCGAAACTTGGAGTAATTCCTATCATAATTCACTTTTCTTAAGGAAAAAAGTTGAAGAATATGTCCCGTTCTCATAATATGCACTTGTTTTTCTCAATATATGCTGTTTTAAAATAATTTCATCGTAAAAAAATATCTGATTAGAGTGAGGGACATAAGATTCCTATGCAAAAGTCATTTTAATAGCAATCATGCACTGAAAAGACGTTTAGACAGTTATGTCTATGTCCTTAACAGGGTGGACATATCCCGTGTCACTTGTTGTTAATATACCTAAATATAATACGATTTAGGTGCCTGAGCTCGACCAATATGTTTTTCAGCAAGTTAGATATGTCCTTTATATAATAGAACATTAAAATATAGGTAAATCAACTATTTATTTTTCCAAAGTTATGAAGTCCAAATGGCACCGTATAAAAAAAATGACCCATTTACTTGCACCATTTCAAATCATTTTATAAAATTTCACCACATTAACAGTTAAATTCATAGTAATTTTGCACAATTTCATAGTAATTCCATTAAATACTGTCTTTTATTTTTATATTTGAGGGAGTTATGGGTGGCCAGCAGCTATCAGCAGAAGACCGAAAGAAAAGAAACAGGGAATACCAAAAAAAGAGGAGGGAGAAAATATATAGTGAGCCAGCATTAAAGGAGGAATACCTGAGAAAGGAAAAGCAAAGATGGAAGAAGAGAGTAGAGGATAGGAAGCTCAAAACTATCCGTGATTTAAGTGAAAGGGGAAAGAGGGACAGGAGAAAGATGTGGAAACATAAACAGCAAGAGTCAAGAGTCCGTAAGAGACAGGTTACAGACTGCCCAGAAACACCCCCAGATAGTCCATTGGATCAGCCTATGCAGGAGCCAGCACGCAGTAGGCAGTCTATAGCAGGGAAAAGGCAAAGAAAGAAAACAAGAGCAAAATACTTGAGAGAGGTGAAAGCTTTGAAAGAGAAACTTCAAGCAGTAAAAAAGGATAGGAACAAAATGAAAAAGCGTTGGCGACGAGAGCGAAAGAGAAGTAAAAAAAACACAAGAATCACCAGGGAAGCAAACAGAGCAGATGATACAGGGAAGCAAACTCAGAAACCCTTCCATCAGGAAAACCCTCCTCTTCCACAACTCTCTCATTCAAGAATTTAAGCAAAACAAGTCAGCTCAGAATTCAAAGTATTTGATTCTGTCAGGCAGGGTTCTGAAGAAATATCGCCTAATAGGCCAGACAAAGCAGTTCGGCCTCACATACAGCACACTGCGAAAGAGGAAGACGGCTGACAAAAAACCCACTTACATTCAAACAATGACCAAGATGGTTCAGGATTTCTACCATAACTCGGCACGGATGACAACTGACAAAAAGGACACGATAACACGGAAGAAAGCAAAGCATCAGAGAATGATCCTGTCTGACACGATGTCCAACCTCCATATGGAGTTCCTCAGAAAGGAACCAACTGTAAAACTCAGTTATTCATCCTTCTGTGCTTTACGTCCTTTCTACGTCACACCACCAAAGGCATCAGATCGAAAGACATGCCAATGCCAATACCACGAAAATGCAAAGCTGATGTTTGAGGTCCTAAAAGCATATGGCACTGTCAAGTCTAGCAAACTGGAGGATAGTTTTGAACTTGTGTGTTGTTCTCAGATAAGCGAGGCATGTCTTCTGCGCACCTGCACCGTCTCCACAAGCAAACACTTCCCACCTCACAGCAAGAGTTGACCGAAGTTGAATGGCAGCAATGGGAACGCGTTCAGGACCAAACAGCAGATGGAAGTTTCTACCATACAAGACTTGTGAAGCACAATGGCACACTGGCAGAGCTCATCAAACTGTATGAGGACAAACTAAAGAGTGAAACAACAACACATGTGTGCTTGGTTCAGAACCAGTCCCGGGAATACAGGATCATGATACAGGACTGTGATGAAAGCACTGTTATTGTGCATGTGGACTTTTCTGAGGCATGGAAATGCAAATATAGTTCTGAGGTACAGTCATGCCATTTTGGTCAGAACCTTCCACTGCTCAACCTGCACACTGGCATGTACTACACAAAAGAAGAGAAAGCAGCATTTTGTACAGTATCAGAATCCAAGCGACAGGATGCCTCTGCCATTTGGACTCACATGGAACCAGTCCTCAGAGATATTTGTTTGAAATTCCCAAAAGTTGATACCATTCACTTTTGGTCAGATGGCCCCAGCAAGCAGTACAAAAACAAGAAGAACTTCTCTCTTCTCTGCCAAGTCCCTCCAACACTAGGTTTCCAGAGAACAACCTGGAACTACTTCCCCACTTCACATGGGAAGGGAGCTCCAGATGGCGTTGGGGGAACTGTGAAAAGGACTGCAGACAGCCTTGTACTACGGGGGAATGACATTGTGGATGGTAAGATCTTGCATGAGATGGTTGGGAGAAGCCTTTGCAGTACTCAGCTCTATCATATTGCTGAAGGTGACATGCAGACATATGATGCACTCCTTTCTCAAACACTAAAACCTGTACCAGGAACGAGGAAAATCCATGAGGTCACACCTTATGGAAACGGCATCCATTGCAGATCATTGTCATGTTTCTGCATTGAGCCACAGATGTGCCAGCGCTTTAGCCCAACAACATGCCAGTTGAGTGTTAACACAAATGCCAGGGTACAGGCTGAGGAGAATGATGGCCCTATCACAATGGGAAATGAAAGAGGGCCTTTGGCAATGCTGATGGAAGAAATGGGGCAGGAACCCCAGAGGGGTCCTGATGGGACTACAACAGATATATCTGCTGGTGTCATTAAGTCTGGAGATTGGCTTGCAGTCATCTATGACCAAAACTGGTGGTTGGCAAAGGCTGTCACTGTGGATGCTCATCATCAAGATGTTCAAGTGGAGTTTTTCCACCCTCATGGCCCCAACACGCGCTTCCATCCAAAAGCAGGTGGAAAGGATACATGCTTTGTACGAGTTGAAGATGTTCTCGTCAAACTGATGGAGCCATCATCACTTGGTCGTGCAAGCAGGACAAGGGAGATCTACCACCTGTCTGCTGAAGTCATGGACTTCATAGAGGAGGAGCATATTAACCGTCTACTTCCCGATAAAAAAGACTGAACGCTTTCGTTCAACCCCAGAAATGGATGGATTTTTGTTTTGTTCCTGGTGTGTTTTCTGATGTTCAGAAATTAAACTTGGTCATTCAGTCTTGTTATTCTAGAATTCTTCTAATCTTTTAGATACGTTTACAGAAGAATATATTTACAGAAGGATAAAATGTTATTTGTTAACAGAATGGCATTTGTTTTATAAAATTGTTCAATACAGTTGTTAAAGAAGCATTGCCTTGAGTTTTTATTTATATAGCCTTCATTTAGATAGGTAATCTCATTGAGATACTGGGTCTCATTCTCAAGTGAGACAAACAGCAGCAGTATAACACAAAGACCAATTTTAATTGTGAAGCCTACATATTTGTAGTGGGCAGTATCATTAGGTGTCAAATGTGGTAAAAAGTTGGAAATATTTGTTGTAATTAGGCCATTGCCACCAACGTCAGATTTCTGTCAACACTGTCAGATGGAACGTTATTTGTTTTAAATGAATATGCTTAGAATCTGTTCCTCCAATGCAGTTGATTTATTAAAGTAAGATGTGTCTTTACAATGAAGACTGTGTTTTGGATGTCCAAAATTGTTATTTCATATATTTAATGCTAATGATAAAAGTTGCATGATGTAAGAGTTTTTGAAGGATGAGACATGAAACAGTATAAAAAATGAACAAATGTGAATATTCAACATTTAACAGCATATATGTGTACCTATAGTGTAGACACAATGATTAAAAAGCTCCAAATCTATATAAGACTAAACAAATAGGAATAATTAGCTTTGTATTGTGTCTGACGGTGTTGAAAAAAACTAAGCAATGACAGGAAAAAAAGTTGTTTTCTGAAAAAAATACAATATCAGGAGGTGGCCACAACATATTTCTGGATTGCTGAGACCTTGTTCTATAATCATATAAGTTTAGATTTCTTAATATTTAAAGTAAAAAAAAAAAAAAAAAAAACCTGTTTTAGCCAAATTCTCAAGAATCACTGGTATCTGAGTTGGGTCAGTCATGCTCTGTACTGGGCAGTGGGGAAAGGGAATCGGCTCTCTTGATTGGCTCATTGATGCAGCTAATTTGCATGAAGAATTGTTACATTTCAGAGTTTCATGAGAAACATAGGCACAGGAAGATGTTTTGAAGTCAGGGTGCTAAAAATTTAAATGACAAATTGTTTGCTATAACGCAACGGAGATTTTAAGTTGTTTTGTAACATTGATACAGAACAATTTCCCTGTATTTATACTACC
Source organism: Ilyophis sp. 1 JC-2022 (assembly GCA_022702515.1). Taxonomy (NCBI): domain Eukaryota; kingdom Metazoa; phylum Chordata; class Actinopteri; order Anguilliformes; family Synaphobranchidae; genus Ilyophis; species Ilyophis sp. 1 JC-2022. The sequence continues at coordinate 38,694 of JAKUDI010001096.1, read as the reverse complement.
TTTGGTACCCCATTAACAGGGTTTTTCTGGCAGAGAAATGGGTTTTGGCGGTACGTATGCGAGCGCACGCAGTTTCTGGAGTACAAAGGCTTCGGTTGTAAAGTAGCAGTAGGGTTGTGTTTAGGAATTAGGTTTTAGAAATCAAAGGTCCTCGAAGCTTTTTGAATATTTTAATATTACACCATTTAGGCTATTTTGATAGCGCACAAATAGATAAATAAATAAACAACACTCTACAGAAATAAGTGTAGCTTTTTTATTTATTTTTTTAAACGTAGGTACAAAAACACCGTGTGTGCTTTTACATAAGAACAGCAACGTAGACTATTTAAGCCCTGAATGCGATCGGTCACTGTGGAATGTCGACTGTATGGGACTTTGGTGAAACGTGACAAGATAAACTCTTCAGGCTTATTCATAACACAGTGGTAGCTGCATATAGCTACAGGTAAGATATTTGGTTTCATTAACATATTTATAGCTACGAGAGATTTTGGAGAAAAAAAATTAGGTGTCTTCTAAACCGAAAGTGCATCAGGTAGCCAGTATCCTACAGTAAGCAATGGAAAACATTGAATTCTTAGGCCTATTTGTACAACGTTTAAAAAGATATATTTTAGTTTCTAGCTATATCTGAACATGATTTTCTTGTAAATGGTGCATTTTATGCATTTTACAGTCTGTGGCTGTGGCAAGACGAAGGTCGTAAGCCCTTTGGGCTATTAATATCACCCTCTTATTTTTTTGCACTGCAGTATCAATCCTGCTGGTTTTCTTAAATTATAAACTACGCTACAGCTTTAAGACAAACATGAATACTGTAATTGGGACTGATACATCTACCACTATAGTATGGGGTGCAAATGTGGATCGGGTTAAAGCTTTTACCTTTTCAGACGTTAGGGCTTCAAAGGTAGACTAATTCAAAATTGCAGCATTTTCCATCCAACTCGCTGCACACGCTATGTCTTTCTACTGAGTCGCCCCAAAGATTTAGGTCGCGGAATAGCTGAGCCACATTTCTATACAGTCTATGGTTCTATGCTTCTTCTACCTAGTACTGACATCTTTAAGGTGACTAGTACAATATATATCGCCATCCGCTGGCCCGAAAGACCATATTGCACCCAAAATTTTTAAATTAAATTCATTTGGATATATGATTTTATTTGTCGCAATTTTCCTTTGGTGGTCCGTGAAATAATTTTGGCAGCCACCAAATAATTGACTATGTAGGAAAAACCCGGCATTAAATGTATTGCATACAGATTTTATATATTGTAGCAATCGTTACATGGACGATCAGAGAGGATGCTGCAGCACCCTCAGCACCCGTACTTCCAGCGCCTATGATGAGAAACCCTTTTTGTTACAAGTCTACGGTTACGGCTACGGTTACACTCGTCACTTCAATATGACTTTGATGTGACTTCTAACATCCGATATCGCTAGGCTGCATTAAGTGACAGGTCTGGACAGGCACAAATGGGATTTTGTTTGCATTGGCATCGGATCTGCCAAACCATTTGGCGAGGCGGCCGAGCAAACTTTGAGATTGGAATTGCTTGTAGTCTGGACGTAATCGGACCTCTCAAAATGCATTCACCGGAAAAACATTAATAATCATGCCCATGTTTTACTTGAGTTCTCTCACTCCCAGACTTCTGTACAGTTTGCAAATGGAGTTGAAGGCATCAACTCGCCCAGGGCTGCTATGCGTGCAGCGATTCTCTCCTCCCCCCTCCCCCCACTTGGAAGCAGCCTCCAATTGCCGCTCCCACAGGGCCTATAATAGTTTTTAATGAAAAGTTAATCGCAAATACAATAGGCTATAGCGTGAATAGGAAATAAATTAAGTCCCCACGATAGACTTTAAAAAATAGATTTTAAAGACTATAGGCTATAGCCTATTGCGTTCGGCGTATTTGCATGCTAGATAGTACGTTCTTCCAAGTAGGCCTATACCAGCTAGAACATACTTCATAGTATAAAAGATCGCAAGTCCGCTTCAATTTTAGAACACACTTGATGACATAGTGTCAGAATACCTCTGATCTTACAGAAAAAACTATAGAATCACCTCCACAAAATTACCTTACTTGATAGCTATGGTACAGTTAACATCATTAAGCATTTGAAATTAACTACAAATGTTATGGTACAGTGCATTACATTATTAACAATAAATATTATTTTGCCAAATTGTCATTTTCATTGTTTAGACATTACTACCATGGTGAAACTAGCTATTTATAACTTTGTGTGTGAACCATCAATTGAGGTAATCGTATATTTTTTTAAGGTCTGTTAATTACTGACAGCACGGCCGTAGCCGAAGCAGTAGCCGAATCAGGCCAGATCATCTCATGCTACCAGTAAAACGGAATAGTAAGATGCCTTAAACATAATACAGACATATTATATTTATACAGCTTAGGTCATGCTGTCAGTAACTGTCACAAGCTGACCTTACAGTTTCCTCTGAGAAATTTGTTTATTTAACTATGGAGCCTGTAGTTGCCGCAGCAATTTTGGTCGCGGTGCTTTACATTTTAAATAAAAGAAATGCCTCTTTTGCTAGAAGAGCTCATATGAGCTGCGGTTGCGCTATTTTTCTACAGTCTATGCTTCGCGCAATGATCTCTGGTCATTCAACAAAAATGGAAGTAAGTTTAGCAAGGTTTGTTTTTTCATAATATGCCAATAGGCCGGCCTATTACTGATCCTGCCCAGTCAGTTTATTTGAAACAGATTTTCAATATTCCGACAATATTGGTGCCGTCCAGGGGCGTCACTAGACTTTAGGCACTACTGAGGCACAGGCCCCCACCACAGGGGCACTCCATATCAGCACGGCTGTGCTGGTCCATCGGCTTTGCGTCGTGCCTATGACGCAACAGCCGGGCTGATATAATCGACATAGGACCTCCCTCTTGTGTGATATTGCTTAAATTAAATATATGCGAATTAATTATGAGTTTATTGGTGATTAACACACACATACACACACACACACTAAATAGCTCTGATTAATACACAACTAAAATATATCACATACACTCAATGTCAAAGATTTTGATATTGTCTAATGTTCTGTAGCTTTTCGACACCTTATGTCTAGGATGACCCGGCACCAGGTATACTTGTTAAATAAAGCGTCAATAAAACATGCATTGCGAGGGGTGAGGTTCTGTACTGAAGATGCTTTTTAAAAATTTTTTTTTTTACAAAAGGGCAGTACAGTCCTGGTTTTCACCACAAGTTATCAGTAGTCTTGCCAGCTAACTGTTTTACATTTCGAAATAGCTAGGGTTTTTGTCTTTTATTCTCCAATATCACTATGATGGCTGCATCGCTCAGGGGGCATGGACCGGGGCGGGACAGGAGGCATGGACCGGGGAGGGACAGGAGACGCGGGCCGGGACGGGACAGGAGGCATGGACCGGGGAGGGACAGGAGACGCGGGCCGGGACGGGACAGGAGGCATGGACCGGGGAGGGACAGGAGACGCGTGCCGGGACGGGACAGGAGGCGCGGGCCGGGACGGGACAGGAGGCGCGGGCCGGTACGGGACAGGAGGCACGGGCCGGGACAGGAGGCGCGGGCCGGAACGGGACAGGAGGCGCGGGCCGGGACGGGACAGGAGGCGCGGGCTGGGACGGGACAGGAGGCGCGGCCCGGGACGGGACAGGAGGCGGGGCCCGGGACGGGACAGGAGGCGGGGCCCGGGACGGGACAGGAGGCGGGGCCCGGGATGGGAAGACAATGGATCCTTCGTCAACGGGTTGCCGAGCCCGTCGACGGAGCCGGGAACCAGGACCCCATCGTCTACGCCTGGAACCATAGTTCCCCGGGCACAGGGCTAGACGGGTTCCCGCGAATGAAGAAGGTTTCGGGTTCTGGCTAGGCTCAGAGCTGGTCCGATGGAGCGAGACAACTCCGAGCCTAATGGAGTGGGAGCTGGGTTGAGGAGTCCGGGGTGATGGGTGGTGGTCGGCATGACGGCGGGCAAACTCTGGATTTTGCCCCCAGATCCCCATGAGGTATTCCTCATAGGAATCAGAGCTGAAGGGATTGATCTCCATGGGGTAGATAGGCCTGCTGGGTCCCAGATGGCGAGTTCGTACTGTTACGATCGGTGGACAGGGACCCAAAAGCAGGCAGGGGTAAAGAAAACCGAAGTTTAATAATAACAAAAGTACAGTTCCAAAACCAAAGAGATGTCAAAAACAGGCAGGGGTCAGTAACGGGAAGGCACGGCAGAGGTACGAAAACAAAATCCAGAATCAGGGTCGCGAGAACACGGACTGAGGTCAAAACCAGGATGGCAATCAGATTAGAAAAACAAAACAAACAACAGAAACACAGACTCGGAAAACAACTCAAACAAGAAATACTCGGAAAACAGATATGCTCACTCGGGGGGGGGGGAAACAGGCAACAGACTAACGCGTATAGACAGGTGCAGACACTTAGCTTGAGAGCAGCATGCGAAAAGAAATCAGGTGTGGAGGGTTGACAAGATAACAAGATAATTAGTACTCGTTAGTAATAAACCTATCCTGACCTAGCGTTAATAAATTAGTAAATGACATGCACGAGAAACGTAAGGCAACATGAACACATGGTTAGAGAGTTAGTATTACCCAATCCTGATCTAACATTAGTAGATTAGTAAATAGACACAGGAGAAAGAAACAATAAGGGAAGCGTGAGTGACAGCAAGAGAGAGAGAAGCAGTATGAACGCAAGGCTGCGGAAAAACATGGAAAAATGTATGCTTCAAAAACTGTGACAATACAAAACAAACTCAGAACATAACATGTTGTAGTTGTACCATGTACCATGTTTATTTGAACATAAAATTACTCGCTTGACTGCCTGTTAAATGTAGTCAAACATCGGTAGTATGTTGATGGGTAGCTACCTGCATTACTTTCCCTCGTTGTTCTAACGTTACCTCCTCCGGAAAAAATCTTTGTATGTCCATATCTGGGAAAGAACAGAATGTTGTGACTGCATTGCTTGCAACCATTTGGACTATTAAATTGCCAATTTATGACTAACGTTAAATATGTTGTGCAGTAGGAATTATCCCTAAAGTAGCTAGCTAGTTGTTGTTGCAAATTGCCAATGACAGTAGTAGCTAACGGTAGATAACTGACAATTTAGCGAGCTAGCTAGCTAACATTCGCAATTTTAACTAACGTTAGCTTAATTTAGCTGTAGTCAATTCAGCTAGATAACGTTATTTGCTTAAACCTCCTAAATCTTAATTCTTCATAAATTACTATAACTAATAACTAACTAACAATATGTTGGATTTCAACTAACCTGCCTCACTCCATTTTTCTCCCACTCGTTGTTCCTGCTGGATGGGGGCAAGCCTTAATTGAGGGAGGGGTGGTGCGCTGCTGTTGCGCTAGTGAAACTCTGTGCCGTGCGTGCGGTCATAATCAGCTGATGTATACGATACCAGTCAAGAGTAGAACGCAAAACGGATCAACTTTGACTCAATCTCGCAATCGGTTGGTAAAAAAACAAATTTTTAAACCTGGATTTGTTTTTGTATATTAATTCAAAATCTGTCGAGAGCTTATATTTTACTTAATCATTTTACTGGGGCACAGCAAAGCTTTACTGGGGCACGTGCCTCGGGGTCTAGTGACGCCACTGGTCCCGTCTATCACCCAACCTCTGCAAAAATTTATGGTCTGAGTACTGCTATTGCCTGCCAGCTGCCAATAATGAAATGGTCAAAAGCAGTAATTTATGAAGGTACAAAAAGGACAGCAAGGATTTAGCCTACCATTTATTATTTTATTAAGTATGGGATACTAGTAGCACAGTATTACCATTTAGATTTTAATTGGAGAAATTACACAAAATTGCAAATTGGTCATAGCATAGCTTGTAGTTTGACGTGCACATTCATATAAAGGGGAAAATCTTCAGGGAAGTCAAAAAACAGCACAACACCTGCTGTAGCCGCCCTGGGCCTCTAACTCTGCCTCTAATGAGCCGCTCTATGACCCACCGGCTCTTTGCTATATTCAAAGACAATATTCAATCTGGCCATTGTGCTAAGATAAATTGCCCGAACTGATATTCAACAAGCAGCTGTTGCTAGCTGCCAAAGCTTGCTTAATGTAGATTAGTTTTATGAATGGAGCTTCTACTTGCAAATTGTATAATGGTGTATGCTGAAGGTAGAAACCACACAGTACTAACAGTTGTGCACAGACCACAGAATGGTTCTGTGGTTCTCATACAGTTCTGTGGCACAGACCATAGACAGTATAAAAATAGCAGTTTTTATTTTTTGACTTTTTTAACATTGTGCCTGTTTTTTGATTAACCGCCATTCAATAATTAAAATAGAGTTTAGAAACTCAGAAGCAGGGTTAACTAACACAAAACATTAATGAGTCATTATTTTGTTTCTGTCTTTCAGGAGCAGTGCTGGGCTACAGGCAAACATTAAAGACACCACAGATGCTGATATGTGTAGCCTAGTTGCGCAAAATAAAAAATGTCTGCGGTATGCCAAAGACCGCGACAGAGGGAGGAAAGCAAGAACTGCAACTGTTTTAATTCAATTTTAAATTTTTTGAATTACATTTTAAAATTGTATTTAAAGTAAATTAAATTCAAATCTATTAGATCTATTATGTACATTTCTAATGTGTTTTAATGTAGGCCTATTTTATTTTGTCACTATAGATAGAGGCAATAGCCTACAATTAATTTTAATTTAATCCACGTTTTCCTTATAATAAACTGTGTTCATGTTTAATTAAAATGTTATTAATAAATCTTGTTTTTTATTAATAATCTTGTTCATGCCGATCGACTGGACTGAATACCTCTTCTTGAAGATCGAGCATCCTGAATTCAGAATAACCAGCAGTAGGCTAAGTACCTTTCCAATGGCTACTGAAGGTTCACAAGTTACTGTACAAGCTCGCAAAATCAGTTTCAATAAATCAATCAAACTTTATTTATAAAGAACCTTTCGTTCAGGATTGCAATACAAAGTGCTTTACACATAACAATTATTTTAAAGAAGATCAACAAAGAGATTAAATATAATAATAAAAACAATACATTTTAATACTAATAGACAATTAATATAATCAAATAAAGTAAAATAAAATAGATAAAATGTGATAAAAGGTAATGCATAACATTTGGAGCAGGTGGAACTGAGCGACCAATGCAGCACAGTAAAAGGATAGATTAAAACAAATTACTGAAAAAAACTAGGTAAAACAAAAATCAAGATTGGATTAATTAAGATTGTAATGGCATACACACTTATGTGAATGCTAAACTAAACAGATTACGTTTAAAAGTGTTTACAGATTTTGATGCCCAGGTTCTCTGGCAGGCTGTTTCAGAGGCGAGGACCAAAGACACTAAAAGCTGCATCCCCATAGGTCTTAGTCCTAGCCCACTGAACAACTAAAGACCAGTGCCTGAGGATCAGGGGATCTAGAAAGAACATACCTAAAATGCATGTCCAACAAATCAGGTGGTAGTCCATTGAGTGATTTGAACACCAGTAAAATAGTCTTCAAGTCTATTCTAAAACTAACAAGCAACCAATGAAGGGACTTCAATGTAAGGTGTGCTTTCCTTCTGGTCTTGGTCAGCACGCAAGACCGTTGCATTTGGCTTGCTCTTGTGGGGGTTTAGGCTGGGTTTTTCTGTGAAGCGCATTGTGACAATTAGTTGTGAAATGCGCTATATAAAAAAATATTGATTTGATTTGACACATGCTGCTGCATTTTGAATGATCTGCAGTTTATCTGAAGCTTTATTGGGTAATAGGTTATGTAATATTATTTATGATGTCACAGAGTTTTACAGTATTGGCACCGAGTTCACAATAAAATATATATATAGCGAACTTTACACTATCAGTGTAACTATATATAGCTTCTGTGTACTGAAATATCATACATCTACTGTAACGGTAGTTACTCCCTAGTTGGCCATCAAGGCTCAGTATTTGGGGAGCCAATCTTGTTTTATGTTTAAATGTTAACAACTTACCATTGGGTCTAATCATTCCCCAGCACTATACAGTACATTTTCATTGTTATGCTGTTTATTATGGAATCCTAAAGGCGACAAAAGTCACTAATAGGTTGTCTGGATTGTAAAAATTTAAAAAGCTTTTTACCATTTCCTTAGCCTCCAATTAGTCGATAAAATACAATTTAAAATAATTAATTTTACTCTTCCATTTATTATTTACTGCATCTTTATTTTTCAACTTTTCCTATTTTCTCAGTCCTAGCATGCGTTTAATCATTTATCTATTTCCAATTTCCCCCTTGAAACATATCCCATTTTCCTCGCCCAATTTCCTATTCTCCTCAGCACATTTCCTATTTTCCTCATCGCTTATATGATAATGAGAAGGACGTGTCTACAATGCCTGAGCGGTGTGGCGTCAGTTTCGCTGTTTCCCTTTAAACTCTAAGATTAAAAGAACAACTACAGGACTTGAATATGTCTATCTATGCCCCTTCTCTTGCCAGAACAGCTGAATTTGCTAGCTAGCACCATTAACACAACGCAAGTTGTATTAACGTTACACAACTTGCTTCATGTAAGTATATCACTAGCTAGATTGCTAAATGACACACTTCACAATCTTTTTGAAGACGTCTTGACATTTTCAGGACTCTTTCCCAAAGTATATCGTGGAGTGAATATTTCAAGACACACTTTCACGACAAACTTTGAGTAACACAGGTCGATGTAAAAAAGCCGATTCACACCACAGAAAGCATAACATATCGTTAACAGCCACTTTCCCAAAAGTCGTAGTTATGATCATCTTTGAATATTGTTTTTCTTTTTTTTCTCGTCTTTTTTTAATAAAAAAATAAATAAAAGAACGAGAAAGAAAAATAAATAAATAAATAACCAAAAACAAACAAGTGTAGCAATCAGGCTCATGAGGCAGCCTTACTCCTCCACTGTCAGTGAATTCATCTTTGGCGCAGTGGTTAGCGCGGTGGCCTCCCCCTGAACTTCTGTGGTTTGAGCCACGTATTCAGTCACGGTCCCGGTTTGAGATTTCACGACAAGTCCAATGTTGTCTTGAACTTGTGTTACATATTTTGTGGTCTCCCTCAGAGCGGAGAGAAGAAAAACGGTTCCCATGGTGTGAAAGGAGCTAATTACGAGATGAGAAGGCTTAACTGAACTAATGATTGGCACCTGTTGGGAGAAATGAATGATTGAAAGCAGGGAATTGAATGATTGAAAGGGGAACACTGGGCCTGGGTTCCTGAGGGAATAAATAGAGCGCACCTGGGGTAAAGAGGAGAGTTGATGATGTGAGACGAACGAGAGAGAACAGATTGCCTCAGCTCCTGGAAACGTGTGGCGTTTTTTTTTTGCAAGTGCCTCGTGAAAACCTGGGACCGGAGGGAGGGCAGAGCTGGTCGGTGTGATGGAGCCTGTGGAACCGGGGTGAGCAAGACGAAGCAATTGCGGAGATTGCCTTCTCCCTTGCCGTAAGGAATGTGTTTTCGCTTCATTCGAGCATGAGCGTGTGTCTGTCCACTGAGCGGCAGTGGGTGTGTCCTTCTTTCCCCTGCCTAGAGTCGGTGTTCCGTGGAAAACACGGCCAGTGTGACGAGGGTGGCAGAAAGCAGTGGAGGGACTGTTATAGTGTCAAATCAGTGTCACAATTCGCAAGTAAAAAAAAAAAAAAAAGAGTGGGGGGGAGAGTTCAATCTCTGGAACACTTTTCGAAGACTACAACACCCATTTTTACAAAAATTCACCACTACGTCTGCGAAGTGACGAATCATGGGATTTATGACTGATGGGAGTGAATTAACGTTAGCCTAGCTACCTCGCAATGTCGAGGCACCACCGGGACATAACGTTACACATAATGGCACAATGGTAGTATGGACATTAGGCTATGTGTAGTTACCTGAACAGACATAAATGTGAAAGCTCTCAACACAAAAATGTTCACTGGGAAAGAAATGGGCTGGATAGAGCTGAACCAACGTAGGCTAGACTACACTAGTCAGTCCATAGGCTATGCGATGTTAGCCTTCCTAAAGTCACCGTTTTTAGCAAGGAGGTTTTGTCGTTAGCCTGCATTGTTGTGACATTAGGTTGCAGGTCAGTTAGCTTTCTCATCCTTTGCTATGGTGTAACCTCATAATGTAAACCTACTCTGGCTTCAATGAAACAACTAACCAAACTGATTTAACAAGCTATTGATTATTCTTAGTCTAGCCTCCGTCTGAACGGTCTGATGAGAAAACACTGGTAATGAATATAACATATTAGCTAGGTCTATCAATTTTAGCCCAAATAATCTCAAGTAGCCCATCTACACGTTAGGAACTAATGCAACTCCTTAGGCTGTCAGTATAGCAACTGAGGTGGGGCATAAAACTATTTTTAATTAACATTATGAATTTAATTTCAGCAGCAGAAAAAATAGTCCCCAGTGTAGCTGCCATGCAACACAAAAACAAACAAAGCTAGAATTGGAATGCTAGCTACCAAACAGACTAAAAGCTAGTGTTATGTGCTAATAACACAACATAATAATCATAATAATAATATAATGTAATAGTTATAACTTTAGCTAAAATCGTTATCTATATATAGCCTATACAGATGTGAAGTAACGTTAACTTGCTTTCACACAACCAGTCGGTAGGCTATGTTTCTCACGTGTAGAGTAAAAACATATAGATTAAACATATATTATATATCATTACAAACCACTGTAGGACCTTCTGTATGAAACAATTGTGTCAATAAGAAGATGCTTTTCTGTGTTCGGGTGTCTTGAAAAAAACAGCTCTAAAGGCCCAAATGTGCACACAGCACACAGTCATGGCCTCACATTCAAGGGCAGACACTCACGCCAAGGAAAAAAAACAAGCTCGTGATTTGTATCAGCATTGGCCAATGGACATTGTCCCAAGCTAGGCACACAGTATGATCTCATCTTCGACACCTGTAAATCAAGGACATGTGCACAAACCCACACGATGGAAAATTGATGGGAAGAGCTCGCTCTCAGCAGAAAGCCATATGGTAAAACAATCCCTAATTTCCCAGAGACTGTTTCAGTTACATTTGTATACTCACACATCAGATTGATGAAGCATATGTATACTTATCTTGAAGAGGAGGCAATGGACCCATTCACACTTGCATACACACACACACACATGGGACACATTTATGGTCCCAGATCGCCTGAGGAGATAGTATGAGTATCTCCCTAGCATTCCTTGGGGCCCGGTCGTTAAAAAGGCTTGGAAATGTGTGTGTGTGTGTGCAGTTTGAGAAAGTAATAGAGTTTCGTAAATCCAAAGAAAACATTTCCTTTATTCTTCAACAAACATTTAGTATAAAAATACATTACGACAAATAAGTTATCTTTCTTCCTTCACAAACATTTAGAATAAAAGAATATAGTACTATAGATTATTTCTCAAATCACAAAGAAAGATGTTGTCCTTGGTTTATAAAAACACATACCTGTGGTGAATAGCAATTAAAAAGCTTATAGCTAGTATTATTTAACCCATCAGAGCATTGTATTATTATGTATTGAACCACTATGGTCAGACCATTAGGCAGGGGATTAGGCACCCCGAACCTAGTGGTCAACAGGCGGCGGCGGAACTGCAAAGTTCAGAGGGCATGTTAAAGACTGTGTATAGTGCAGGGGAGAAGAAGACTGAAGGCTCCCGTGTCTGATGAAGTATGAATGGACATACTGCCATGGTACCGTCTAGTCGGCGTTGCTGTCGCATGTAAGTATGCAGGCAGTACGTGGTACGTGGATGACAGTCCACACCTAGCAGAGGGGCGTAAGAGACGACCTCTGTGAACAGGCAAGGCTGGTGAAAACGGTCAAAGTTTCTATACCCCAAGGTAGGATAGGGATCAGATCGTCGGTTCCTAACCGGGTGGTTAACAGCTACTACGGGTTCCTGATTAGATGCAGGACTAGGGACCGCATCCGGCTCAATGTACAGTCAGGCCACGATAAGCTGAAACCGAATGAGTTAGTAAGCGAGTAGTGCTTTCTGTGATCAGTGTTTTTGAAAAGAAAGCACTGGGAAGCAGAGAGGCTGAGGGTCCTTCACTCAGAGGAGTCTGGGGGAAGGAACTCAGCAGAAAGGGATCCAGCCTGGAGTTGCGCCCCAGAGAGAGGGAGGCTCGAAGGATCTAAGTGGGCCAGACTGTTTCTGAGATAATTGAATCATGGTATTTCATTAAAATACTATATAAAATAAGGGCCAATTGTAATGCTTAAATAAGACCAGCAGAGACCGCTGCAGACCCACACGGGGTGGGGTTGAGAAAACCCCCTGTTTTATCTGAGCTGGGCTGCTGCTGTTATGTTTTGTCTCTGTCATTAACGGACCTGTTTTTACGTCTCGTGGATGAGCATGAAATGCTCGGACTTAGACTGGACCATGTGATTGAGAGTGTTTTTAACATATGTATGTTTAGCTGATCAGCCTGGGTATGTATATTCATGCAAATCTTTTTACAATAAATTAAGTTATATCAGACTCTGGAATGCAGTGTCTATTTGGAAGAAAGTTTGAATTACTTGTAGTAGAATAGTCCCGACCCCTCCCTTATTATACTACACACGTTAACTTACAGCTAGCTAATTACTAAGCCTAGCTAGTAAAACTTCTACTAAATTTGTATTTCCAAACTGAATAAATAATGCACCTCTAACCACAAAAATGGTTTGCTAGATTAAAGTTGCGGTAACGTGCCGAATAAAAACTTTTTTTATCTGCAGATTTAATGTTTTAACCGGTTTCATGACTATAACGTTAAGCCTAAACTGTTGCTATTGTTACGAGCATAAAATAAACAAATCTACGGCTCTCCAATGAGAATGTCACTCCACCATTAATTTCCTTTCCAGTAGCTTTCGATTTTATGTCCACTCATGGACATGATTTCTCTAGCATCGGCTCCACGATTTAAGTGCGCATGGGGTTTGGTCACCAGGGCTCACGGCCATGTCCGCTCCGCTACATGGGAACTGGATCCTATGAGGGAGCCGGCTCCAACACGGGACTCGGCTCTCACAGAGAACTCGTTATCTAGGGCTGAAAAGTCAGAACCGACTTGTTGACAGTACCCCGGTTTTCAGCAAGGACCGCGACCCTGCGTTATCATGAATGTTATGCATGGTGCCTGACCGGTTTTATGTTGGCGCTTGTCCAATAAAAAAAACAACCAAGCATACCAATACACATTTAGACACGTAGTCGACGATTCCATTTTAATTGAAACCATCATCTAGCTAGGAAGTATTCATAACAAAAGGGAGAGATTTCTGTGTTTTTGTATCAAGTTTGTAATTTAGTGTGAGCTAGCACTAACACATAATATTATTGATATATTATACTGTGTTTATGTTTTGCTTAATAATAATGGGGTGACTCATGGTGTAGCCTATAGAGCACCTTCCACATGCTCGCCGTTTCGAATATGACCGCTCCCCATTCTTCCTGTCTCTCTTCACTGTGCTGCCCAATAAAGCTGAAAAAGCTCCAAAATATATAAATACGAATAAAAAGTATTACTATTGTTATTATCATCATTAAATATAATAACACTAATAATAATCAATGACTTAGGGTGAAGTATTATTATTATTACTTAAAAAATTGTGTACATAATTTTAAACAAATGTATACTTGACCTTTGTCTGTTCACTACAATCAAATAACATGGTCAATGGTCATTGAATGGTTCAGCACAATTGAGTAATTAGATCTGGCATCTCAGGCAGTCAGCTCTCTGTCTTCCATGTCCTCTTCAAATGTGGCATTTCTGGTCTGTGCTCCTACCACAGAATTCTTATGTTCTTCATATTCCACCAAGCCATAGAGTCCCATTGAGACCAGAAGAGCTCCAATCAAAATGTACAGCTTGACATTCACACACAGGAAGTTGCTGTAAGCAAAAGCGATCACGAATCCTGTGGACTCCCACATACGATAGTTGGAGAATGCTGCATACCTCTGGTCAGGAAAGATAACCCCATACAGTGCTGAAATCCAGAACATAACAGCATTACTTTTACTTATCTGATGAAGTTTATGAAGTTATTATTACTTAATTGAAAACTGAAATGTTAATTGACAATCACATGTTTGTCAGAGCAGTGACAAACATGTGCGTTTATTTTGTTCACAAAAAAAAGAAGAGATGCCACTAGATCTGATTCCAGATATTGCATAAATTAAAACACATGGGAACATCATGACTAGGGCCACCAGATTGTCTCCACTGTGACCTGCAGGGATTTAAACTTGTATTTCCATGGTTATCCTCCAGGGGTCCCCATAGGCACTCCAGCGGCACAATCAAGGGACTACACAATCATACAATTGAGTTTCTAATTGAGATGCTCATAAAAACAATTGAATTTATTTTGCACAGCTTGCAATTTAACAATAAATTACGCAAAGATAACAATGAGCAGACATTTAAAACCTAAAGGATCCACTGTAAAGAATGTCTGTGAAGAATTATGTTATTAAGGGTGAAACACCGTAAACCTACATTTACCAAAGACGTAAGCTATGCTTAACATATTAATGTTATTTATACAGTAAAGTTCTGGCAACCTAGTTGCCAGTATTTTACCATAAAATCTAGGTTACAAATCTTTTTTTTTACAGTGTCAATTACGGTCAACACCGAGGGATCATCTGTCAGCAGGGGAAAACACAGCCTTGAGCGGCAACTGGATGTAATTTGAAATTTGCAGATGCGTTCTTAACCCCTTAACCCCTTCGTGCAGATGGCAAATTTGGTAAATTCTCACCTATTTAGGGGGTGCTCTGTTTAAGGCTTTATAACTCCAGGGGCCACATGTATAAAACTGAGTAAAAGAACACGTAAAATAATTCTCAGGGTGAAATCAAACCATCACTCTGCAGCCAGATATGGAGTAGATGTGGATGGATCACTGCAAGGGTTATTTCTCCTGACTCATTTTCCTATAGAACTCCCAAGGGGGAAAAAAGTCAGGAGAAACAACCCTTAAAGGGATCCATCCACATCTACTCCATATCTGGCCGCAGAGTGATGGTTTGGGGCTTGTTTGATAGCTTAGACCCTAGATGACTTACAGCCATTTAGCCAGTCATGTGTTGCATACTGTACCAGTGTAATCTAGTCTCACCCCCCAATTCCCACAGAGATCCATTCAAATGCAGAGAGGTTATAGTATCGCTTGTAACAGTACCTGAAAATAAGATAGAGTCTTTTGATATTGATGGGTCACAGACTTCAGGAAGTAACAGCATGCAAAGGATATGCGACCAAATATTAAATATGATACTTCAAAAATACATATGATCCAAGTATGATTCACATACTTTTGCCAACAAAGCATTTAATGTTGTATAATTTTGCTCAATAAATAAATCATAAAATAATTATGTTTATTGTGTTTTTTGTTGAGCTGGTGTGAGGGATCTCTATGTCAGAGACACAGAGGAAATATTGGAGGTCCAGATGCGATAGCTGTGAAATCTTAAAAGTGTTCCAAAGAACACCACTGAGACGGACAATGATCCGTAGTGGAAAAAATAAAATAAAAAGAACACAAACCTCGTGATAAAAACGAGGAACTCGATCTCCGAGCAAAAACAAAGAAATAAGCAGTAACGCTTATCTAACTCCCGTTTGTAGAGTGAAACAAAAGAAAGAACAGAGAACTCAAAAGACCCCAAAGACTTTGGGTAAGAGCACTCGTAGGTATGAGTGGAAAATAAAAGAAACGAAAACCTCTGCTCTGAAATAAGAGCGTAAAAGAGAACTTGCTTTCTTTCTAAGGTTGTACTGCTAACAATTCCCGCGTTGATAAGCAAAGCGGTCGATAGCAGCACAACTTCCTATACCCTTTTTACCGGCTCGAATGTATAAATAGTGAGCGGAAATAAATGACAGGTGAACTCACTAATGACGAGGCGAAAGCAAAACCCGTAGCGGAACACAGGAAAATCCGATAGATTACCGGTAAACGACAAAAAATAATCTAAATCTATCCAAATGGCTAAATTATGCATTGCTCTAAATAAAAAAGGTTGTGATATATTTAACTACAAAACAGTTTTGGCTCATAAAACTCACTTTTGTATCATTTTCAAGTGGGAATTACTATATTTTCATCAGTATAGGGGGGTAGATATCTATGGGTCCAAAACCCCTATGCAAAACATGTCATAAAATTATAAAATTAGTTTTGTCCATTATAAAGCATACATTTGCTCCTTCTGATGGCTTAAGATAAAAACATTGATATCATGCTCCCACAGGGCACCGGCTATGCTTGGATCTGGCAGGATCGGGGCGCAAACCCCGATCCTCGGAGTACAACTGCACCGACTGAAAGTTGACGCTCTTACCGTTGTACCACCGCGAAGCCCCCCTAATGCGTTTTCTATAGAGCTTGCGTAATACTTGACCGTTAAAACTAAAACTGCCGTTACGCTGGGCTGTAGTAAATTGTTCAAAGCACCCAAGAAGACATAGCATATACCGTTGCTAAGGTTATAATGTATGAAACTCCGTATTCAGCAGAGTTGTCATGAATTGTGTACTAATAAAGGTAAAACATTGAGTTTGTGGTTTCCACGAATAGTTTGGCTGCAGGAGCAACGAATGTCTCAGTTGAGCAAAATGATGACGCCGGCGGCATTATCACTAGGCATCTGCACTGGGTTAACTAGCTAGATGTCATTTTTAATGTAGCTAGCTCAAATAGGTAGCCTTTTTGCCTTTTTGGATTTTGGACTAGGCCTATATATTTACCTTCCCGACAGAATGGTCCAGGTGAACGCGCTGCTGGACTCCGGAGCCGACGCGAACCTCATTGATGAAGTGATGGTCTGGACATTCCCACCCTTCCACTGCCCCACCCCGAGAATACTCGGTCGTTGGATGGGAAGACGTTTTGCCGCATGACCCACATCACTAAACCCATCCAGCTAATTATTTCTGGAAACCATCATGAGATGATTCAGTTCCGCGTCATCCGGTCCCCTAACGATCCGCTCATTCTGGGATTACCCTGGCTCCAGAAACACAACCCTACCATTGACTGGGGTTCAAGCCAGATTCAAGCCTGGAGTCATGAGTGTCACCAGTCCTGCCTGCGATCCGCTCCTGCACCAGCAGAGGGCGTACCCACTCCACTGCAAGTCCCCAAGCCCTCCCTTGAGAAGGTGCCCACCCCTTACCACGATCTGGGCGCGGTCTTCTCCAAGACGCAGGCACAGACGCTTCCCCCTCATCGACCCTGCGACTGTGCCATTGAGCTGCTACCCGGTTCCACTCTCCCCTCAAGCCGTCTCTATGTCACCCATGCGCCTTCTTCTCCAAGAAGCTTTCACCGGCGGAAAGGAATTATGACGTGGGGAACCGAGAAGTCCTCGCCATCAAACTGGCACAGGAGGAGTGGAGGCATTGGCTGGAGGGGTCAGAGAAACCTTTTGTTGTCTGGACTGACCACAAGAACTTAGCGTACCTCCATACGGCTAAGAGACTGAACTCACGCCAAGCTAGATGGGTGCTATTCTTCGGAAGGTTCAACTTTGCACTCACCTACGATGATCCAGAGGGCTCTACGTGAGGAGCCCGATCCCAGGTCCAACCCCGGCACACACCTTTACGCCCCCTCAGCTGCTCGGACACAGGTGCTTCAATGGGCTCATTCATCTTTCCTGTCCTGCCATCCCGGCTTTACCCGCACCTTAGCAGTGCTGAAACGTAAGTTCTGGTGGAGCTCCATGATCCCTGACACCAGGCGCTTCATCAAGGCTTGCACCACCTGCGCCAGAAGCAAGGCCTCCCACCAGGCTCCAGCAGGACTGCTCCAACCTCTGCCTGTTCCCAGCCGACCCTGGAGCCACTTCGGGGTGGATTTTGTTACCGGACTTCCCCCTTCCGAAGGCAACACCACCATCCTCACCGTAGTGGACAGGTTCAGCAAGGCGGCCCACTTCATCCCCCTGCCCGGACTACCCACCGCTCAAGAAACCACTGAGGTGTTAGTCAAAGAGGTGTTCCGCATCCACGGCATCCCCACGGACATCGTATCCGACCGAGGCCCTCAATTCATCTCCCAGGTTTGGAAAGCCTTCTGCCTGGCCCTCGGTGCCACTGCTAGCCTCTCGTCTGGCTACCACCCCCAGTCCAATGGGCAAACCGAGAGGGCCAATCAAGATTTGGGAGCCGCACTACGTTGCGTGTCGGCCAAGAATCTGGCTTCATGGAGCAAGATGCTCACCTGGGTGGAATATGCACACAACGCCCTACCCTGTGCTGCCACCGGAAAGTCCCCATTTGAGATCGCCCTTGGCTACCAACCTCCACTGTTTCCTGACCAGGAGGCCGAGATCGCTGTTCCCTCCCTCGCCACCCACATGAAGAAATGCGTAAAGATCTGGAAGGACGCCAGGGCCGCGCTTTTACGCACGGCAGACCGTAACCAATGTTTCACAGATCGCCACCGCACACCAGCCCCAGTTTACAAGCCAGTTGATTCCGTCTGGCTTTCCACCAAGAACATTCCCCTTCAATCCACTTCCCACAAATTGCAACCCTGTTTCATTAGCCCCTTCAAGATTCTCTCCATCAGCAACCCTGCATCTGTTAAGTTGTCACTCCCTGCTTCACTCAAGATCTACCCCAGATTCCATGTTTCCTGTTTAAAGCCTGTTTCCTCTCACCCCCTCCTTCCCGCATCATTGACAACCATCCTGCATCATTGACAACCATCCTGCATATACAGTCAAGAAGCTCTTGAACATTCGCAAGAGGGGTCGGGGTTTCCACTACTTGGTTGACTGGGAGGGTTATAGCCCAGAGGAGCGTTCCTGGATCGCTCCGAGTCTTATATTAGACAAATCTTTGATTAAGGACTTTCACCGTGACCACCCTGATAAGCTCATGAGACCGCCAGTAGTCGGTCGTTAAGGGGGGGGGGGTTCTTTTCTTAGTTAGATTTCTTGTTAATGTCACGTATTGTGTTTAGTCTAGTCACGGCACGTTTCATGTTTTATTCTTGTTTCATTTTTATGTCATGTCACGTTTTATATTTGATTCATGTTACGTTTCCCGTTCATTGTTTAGCATACACATTTTCGTGTTTTTCCGCAGCCTTGCGATCATGCTGTTTCTCTATCTCTCTTGCTGTCGCTCACGCTTCCCTAATTGTTTCATTCTCCCGTGTCTAGTTTACTAATCTACTAACGTTAGATCAGGATTGGGTAATACTAACTCTCTAACCATGTGTTCATGTTTAGCTTATGTTTCTTGTGCATGTCATTTACTAATTTACTAACGCTAGGTCAGGGATAGGTTTATTACGAGTACAAATTATCTTGTTACCTTGTCAGTCTTCCACACCTGATTTCCATTTGCATGCTGCTCTCAAGCTAAGTGTCTGCACCTGTCTACACCTGCATTTAATCTCAGTGTTCATGTCTTGTTTTTGCGAAATTGTTGCCTCCTGTTTGTCAGGGCACTTTTGAGCGTTTTTCGAAGCCTGCCTTTTTGTTTACGATCCAAGCCTGTTATTGACCATTGTTTTTGACCTCCGTTTTGTTTACCACTGCCTGCCTGTACCACAAGTTTTTGCCTGCTGTCTTTTGTACTTTGACTTCAGTCTTGACTCTTGCATTGCCTTCGACCCCGAGCCTGTCTACCGTCTGCCTGACAGCTACTCTGGTTACTGGACTATTTGCATGGTGTACCGATTCTGAGACTGCCTTCTCCCTCGGTACTGTATATTGGTTTTGGCTGGATTTTTTGTGTGTATGAACTTTGCTTGATTTTTAACTACGCTCATTGGACATTCCTTTAATAAAGCCCTGACGGGACTTTATCATTACCACTGTTTCTGAGTCGTGCATTTCGAGTCCAACCCTCACGCACCCGTCTCACATTGCATTTGTATTACATTTTATTGTAGGCCAGCTATGCGGTAGGCTGCCCTACTATTTGTAGCCTTGGAAGTGGCATATGTCTGCCATCAAGTATCAGTAGTCACTGAGGGAAAGAAAGTAGCTACCTTCTGTTTATTTTAATTATTATTTATTCCACTTATTTTGTTGAACATTTTTGAACGTTTTTGAATTAGCCGGTTATGGAGCAAGTTTGGCATTGCCATCCATAGGTTGTGTAGCTGGCCAGGCAGCACATGAATTCAGAATGGTGATCAAACCTGACCAGAACTACTTGTTCATTATACAGAACTGGTCTGGGTGAATACTCGATTCTGATTGGCTGGGAGGTGGTCCTTATTTTTCTATAAATGCCTGGCTATGAAGTAGTGCTGGCAACATTTTAATCACCATTCAAAATTAATGCTGCAGGACAATTATCATTCTGTTTTTCCCCAGTCCTCTTTCTGAGTAGGAAACTCTTTGTTACTGCGTAAAACCCCTAAGAATGCCTCCTGTGTCTGTGTAACATTGGAATGCTATCTTCCACTTCTCTTCTGGATCACCAGGCGCAGCTGGGTAAGTAACTAGCTAACATTACAAAACTATTTAATTGAACATCATTTTTATATTTATTCTTTACCTAACCTATGTGACATGGATAATTGATTTGCTAATCTTTGCTCCCTGTGTGTACCATTTAACCAATTTTTTTAAATTTTGATATAGCCTACAGAGCTACAACTCTAGGCTACAATCCTCAAAGTAGAAAGTAGCTTTACAGAGTCCGTGGTGGTTAGCAACAATTGCTATGCACAGGAGCACTAGGATTGGTGGATCAGCTAGCCAGTGCTTTGTGTTGAACTTTGGCCAATTGCCCATATGGTAGATCCAGCCCTGGCGATCTCAGGGACTCATCTCTTTTTCTTCTATTACTTTACCTAGGCTCCTGCATCGTTTTGGTGAGTTCCTGCGACCTACTCCTCCGTGAAAAAGACTGAATAACCGGGCTATTGGACCTCCGAGTTTTCCGTTCCGCTCAGAAGCTGCATTATTGTGCGTCGTGCATCCACTGGGCACTTTTTCCTGGCTCACACTCGACTCGTAAGTACTGTTATTTCGTGTTTAATGTATGTGTGGTGTTAACTACCGTAGTAGATTTGTGATATCAATATATCCCACTGGTTTATAGCCCTATCCCCGTATCTGTTGTATTGTTATATTGTGTTGAATACCCATAGAGCAATACTGTTAGAGTTTCTGTGAATTCCCGCATCAGTTTTTATTAAACCTTATTACTTATAATAACCCAGGAGGTGTACGGCACCCATTTCAAGAAACGCTGGGATACTCTCAAGGACTGGTGGGACCTTACTCCGCCTCGGTGGTTTATGTGATAAACTGTTGAGGTGTTGTCCGACCACATTCGCTCGGAACTGGCGCACAACTTTGAGCACAGTGGCTATGCGGAGAGGTGTCAAAGATCCCTCATGCTCCTTGAATCAAGCAGCAGTCTGATATAATTGATGAACTGGCTTGGCACTAGCTGACTCTTGCAATAATTGAAATAACCCTTGCGTTTAGGGGAAACCCCTACCACAGGTGGCGTCCTGCCAGAGGGGGGCATGTGACACATGAACTCCAATCTGGCCTGCTTGGTTTTCAAAGACATGCCCACACAGCATGGGCAGGGGTCTGAGAACGCATCCCGCAGGTTCCCTAACCCATGGCACAGGCAGCACCTGGTGAGACCATCAGCTATATCCATGGCTCCCCCACATTCTGTGCACAAGGTGCTCATGCCTGGAGCAAAATGAAGGACACCCGAGGACACAAACGTGCTGGGTGAACTTGAGTAGGGGAAAATCAATGTAGCGCACACACTCACTGATAGGGCAAAGCCTCACTGGGGTGCGACCACACCCAGGATAGATTTAGAATCAGTAAACAATCAACGTAGCGCACACGCTCACAGATAAGGAAAATTCTCACTGAGAAAAGTACAAAATTACAAAAAATCCCCAAGTACAAAATAACCAGAAAAAGGAATGCAAATATTCCTCAGATGGTGCTGCCGCATTTATTACGAGTACCTAACCACACTATAAGTTATACGAAAACGATTAGCCAAGTTTAGCATTAGCAATAACAAACCAAAAAAATTATACCCAGTATCTTAGTAGCAATGCTACCAGCGATTTTACCGCATGTGTGTGCTATCACCGCCTTTGGAGGACGTCGAAGAACCATAGCCCCGAACGTAGTCACAAGGCACAGGGGATAGCACAATATACAAACAAGTCTCACGTCTCCACTCTAGCATCGGTGAGAAGAACCTTTATTGGGAGGAATTACGTTGTCACGCAGATGGGTATCAAGAACCGGTATTAAACTGGGACCGAAATACCGATAAGCTCCTGGACAAACGGTGCTGCTATCGATATTTTTTCCTTCTAATAACGATGAGTTGCACGCATCAGGCGATTACGTTTGACAGACGTTCTGTGCACTCCAGGCATGTGGCACTGATGGCAGACAGGTTACGATGTTCAAACGCGTGGGCCCACTTTTCCAAAGTGAACGTAAATACAGCAAAATGCAATTTATGTAAAAAAAGCTGTTGCGTGTAAGGGGAGTAATACGAGCAATCTAATTAAACACTTACAAATACAACGTGCCATAAATCTGAAGCAGTGCAGTGTATTTGACTGCTTGAGCAAAGCAGCCGCTGCACCATTCCCCTCAATGCAGCCCTCGATCCGGCTCCGAAGCTGATGCGATTCCCCAAAATAACATGACTGTCTGTCTGGACCTCATCAAGTTAAGGTAACATTCGTTATAAGATAAAACGAGTCCATAGTTATTAACTTCAGAAAATAACACCGTCAGCATGCATTTACTAGATGGCCAACCACATAGTAACAGCGCTGGACAACGATGTATTGTATTAAATGACCTGGAACGAGGACAGTAGTACGTTTTGGTGCTCCAAAGCATTCTGTTACTTGTACATTACCTACAGTGCCCTCCACTATTATTGGCACCCCTGGTAAAGATGCGTAAAAAGGGTTATAAAAAATTCACCGTTTGGTGAATAGCTTAATCTCACACTGAAAAATTAGAAAAATCCAACCTTTAATTGAAGTAAATTTATTATGAGAAAAAAAAATCCCTCATCAAGAAATAATTATTTTTAACAAAACCCTGTGTGCCACGATTATTGGCACCCCTGCATTTATATATAGAATAAAGTAATCATTTTTTATTTTTGGTCACATATCTTTTGCATTTAACCACTCCACAGATTTTATGTTAGCAAACTATAGTGTTAGCAAGTCAGTTAGGACTACTTGTGCATGACACAAGTAATTTTTCCTACAATTGTTTACAGAAAGATTATTTCACTTTTAATTCACTATATCACAATTCCAGTGGGTCAGAAGTTTACATACACTAAGTTGACTGTGCCTTTACAATTTTTATATTTTGTCGCAGACTCGCATATCCTTTGCATGCCATGGCGTCCTGATGTCTGTGACCCAACAATATCAAAAGACTCTTGATATCTTATTTTCTGGTACCCTTACAAGCAATACTATAACCAGTGTTGGGAGTAACGCGTTACAAAAGTAATGCATTACAGTAATGCATTACTTTTTTCTGTAACGCGGTAATGTAAGGCATTACAAAATAAAAATTGGTAATATTTTACTCGGTACAAATCTCAGTAACGCGCGTTACAATGCATTTGAAACCCGAAATCAATTGGTGTGTTGTTTTTATATAAATTCGCCATCAACGCGAGATTCGCAGAGGAGAAAAAAATCCGCGCAAATGTTTACTTCCTCTTACTGCTAGCGATTGAGGAGAAGATGACGGCAGCAGCAGAGTCGGACTCTACATTCGCGAGATGGTCATACGCTCATTATTTTCAATATGTCAGAGACAAGGATTCGAAGAACATTATAGTTAAGTGCACTTTGTGTTCGAAACCAAAAGATCTCTCTACCTCACGAAATAGCACAAGTAATTTAACGAAACATCTAGTGAGGTGCCATTCTAACATCAAGCTAGTAACCAAAAGAAAGCAAACTGAGGATGAGAGTGGAGAAAAAACCAAGCAGCAAAAACTAACATTCTCCCGTCCTGCGATGCTTGAACCTCGAGAAGTGAGGAGACTCGTGGCAGAGTATGTTGTCGAAGATATGCTGCCACTTTCAACAGTGGAGTCTCCATCTTTTAGAAACATTGTGAGCAAGATCCCTGTCCGGGCTAGCAACGACAAGGTCAGCTTCTATCACTGCCTCAACAGGTTAGTCCAACTGGGCTATTAAATTAAATTATTAAAATAGCCGCCCTCCAGAACAGTGACATAACGTCAATCTGTATCACGTCAGTCTGTGTCCAGATAAAACATACAAAACGTATGTTAAACACAATAAAAATGAGCTAAAGGACCTTACAATATAGCCCCCCCCCCCCCCCTAAACACACGTAGCTAGCCCTACTGAATTTTAGTGTTTGTCTACAAACATTTTGGGATGCACGGCTGGTTTCTGCCCCATGAACAGATTTAGGCTACATTGAAAATCAATGTGTGTTTCAAAAACTTTCAATATAATGTAGATGGATTATAGGAATGTACTGTCCCTGTTATAGAGGAAGTGACATGTCCTGCCATGTTTAATCACATCTTGAGGACATAAGCTTTCCTCTTAGGCTAGTACAGACCATGTCTTGACATACAAAAAGTTTTGACACATGGATTTTTCAATGTAATTTTTCTCATGGGACTGAAACAGGTAGTGCACCCCAAATGTTTCATGCATTTTAACATTGCAATATCATGATCAGCATGGCCAGCTTTCAAAAACTGTTGTTTTCAGTGTTGGTGGTTGATGGAGGGTAGCCTACATTTTCAGGCCCTTTAGCTAATGTTTATCGCTTATTGCATTAGGCCCTCTAGCCTAGGCTACATCAAACACCACTTATTTAGTCCACTTAGCATAGCATGCGTTTAATATCTGCCTATTTTCTTATTTATGTTTCAAAACTGCATTTCATTGGCTCTGTAGCTGTACTCTGCTAAATGACAATAAAATGTAATCTAATCTCATCTATTTTTCAGCATGTACTGCCAAGCAGAAAGACCTTCGCAAAGGACTTGGATAAGGCATATGCTGTCATGGCAAAGGAACTTAAAATGACCATTGAAGAACAGCACCACGTGTCCACCACCGCTGATATTTGGAGTGCAAATAACAGAAGCTACCTCGGGGTGACTGTGCACTGGATTGATGGTGAAACTTTGAAACGGAGGAAGGCGGCAATAGCCTGTAAACGATTCAGGGGTCGACATACATTTGATAAAATTGCCGCTGAGATCGAGGACATTTTCTCGGAATATGGCCTTACTCACGACAAAGTCACTGCATGTGTAACTGATAACGGGAGTAACTTTGTGAAGTGCTTCAAGGAGTATCAGTATGTTGAGTCTGGAGAGGAGGAGGAGGAGGAGGAGTTGGAGGATGGCGAAGGCGAAGGGGAAGTAAAGTTTACAGACCTTCACAGTGTACTGCTTACTGCTGAAGACGAAGATGCCCAGGCTGGGCTATGTGTACTGCCTCCACACCATAGATGCGCAGCCCATACACTTAATCTAATTGCGAACAATGAGGTTAATAAATGGTTGGCAACCAATCCAGAATCAAGAGCGGTGTACCGCAGTTCCACAGCCAAATGTTCAGCAATGTGGACAAAAACGAGCCGCTCCACAGTCGCATCAGATTGTCTGGAAGAGGTTGGTGAGAAAAAGTTGATTGTCCCCACAGTAACACGGTGGAACTCATTCTATGATGCCTATGCACGAATTACAGAAATGCCACTCATTGACATAAATAATCTCTGCACACAGTTTCAGATTAAATGTATGAATGACAGGGAATATCAGTTTCTCAAGGAATACTGTGCAATCATGAAGCCTTTCACAGTCGCATTGGACATCCTGCAGGGTGAGGACACTTGTTTTTATGGGACGCTTCAACCAACGCTAGAGGTTCTAATGGCCAAAACCTTAGCAATGAAAAATGGTCTATCACCAATGACCACTGGGTTGCCTGAGGTTATTGTGGGAGCAATCAAAACTCGATTTGCTGCTACAATTGATTCCAAAGCTGCGCTACTGGCTTCCGTCTCACTGCCCAAGTTCAAGCTGCGCTGGGTAAAAGAGGAAACCAGAAGAGACCACATCACTTTCCTCCTTACAACGGAGTGCCGCTCCCTTCCAACAGAGGAGCCTGCAGCCCTGATGCCTGATGCCCCTCAACCTGCCGCGGTCACTCCAAGTGAGGAGGACTTTTTCTCTTTTGATGAACAGGTCAGGGTCTCGGCTGATGCCCCGATGTCAGTCGAAACAGAGGTAACGTCTTACTTGAATTCTGCCCCTGTGATGGAAAGCCTCCATCAGTTTCCAAGAATTAAAAGAATCGCTCTCCGTTACAATGCACCAACACCATCCAGCGCACCAGTCGAAAGACTTTTCAGTCTCGGGAGTCTTGTGCTCACTCCAAAACGAAACCGTCTTGGAGATGAGCGATTTCAGCGCCTTCTTCTGTTGCGCTTTAACAGATATTTTAGTGAAGTATGTAGTGAATAGGATAGCTCCCCACCATAGAACAAGGCTATATAAGTTAATTTTACTAGCCTTGTTTGGCTAATATTACCAGCCTTGTTTGGCTGCATGCTACCTCTGTTAATATTACCAGCCCTGTTTGGCTGCATGCTACCTCTGTTAATATTACCAGCCCTGTTTGGCTGCATGCTACCTCTGTTAATATTACCAGCCCTGTTTGGCTGCATGCTACCTCTGTTAATATTACCAGCCCTGTTTGGCTGCATGCTACCTCTTTTAATATTACCAGCCCTGTTTGGCTGCATGCTATCTCTGTTTATTTATTTGGCAGTAACAGGTCCTCTGTTTAGACTTTTTTTATTTCCATTTTTTCATGTATAGCCACTTTAATTTCATTTTTAAGCACTTTATCATTTGTAATTTTGAAAAATGTGGCTATCCCCACAGAAGCAATAGCCATAGGTCTAGCTATGTCATTATGCTGTGAATTCTCTGTGAGTAAAAGAAAATAAAGGGATAGAAATGTAAAAAGGGTTGTGTATCTTGTCGTAACTTTTTTTTTTACAATATACAGTAGTAGGCTCTAGCTCTATTGATTTCAATATGGATACCTAAAGTTACAGTATATCCATTATAAAATGTATTGCACCATGACCCATAACTGCGACCATTATATTGTACTTTTGTTGGCCTTAAGCCTAGCTCAGTCATTATGCCATACCACATCACCTCCTGCTGTGTAATGAGCTGCATTGAACACAAGAAGATCTATTGAGAACACCAAATCCATATTTCCATTTATTTTGGCGAAAGTAATGCAAAAGTAATGTAAAAGTAGTGTAATGCCTTACAATTCAAAGACAGTAATATTGTAATGTAACTAATTATTTTGAAATGACAGTAACAAGTAATAAATAATGCATTACGCTTTTGAAGTAACTTGCCCAACACTGACTATAACGTCTCTGCATTTGAAAGGATCTCTATGGGAATTAGGGGGTGGGACTAGATTTAGCTGTAAATTACACCGGAACAGTATGGAACACATGGTTGGCTAAATGGCTCGAATCAAGGGTCATCAAGGGTCTGAGGTATCAAACACGCCTTAGACCATCACTCTGCTGCCAGAAATACAGTAGATATGGATGGATAACTCGAAGGGTTTCTTCTCCTGACTTATTTTTCCATAAAGTTCAATAGGAAAATTTGTCAGGAGAAACAACCCTTAAAGTGATCCATCGATATCTACTGCACATCTGGGAGCAGTGATGGATGGGTTGTTTTCATTTATCTTTCGTTTCTCTGTTTCATCTCTCCTTTTGTTTCCCTCTCTTATATTGAGAGGGTGGAGAGTATTTTTAAAACCTACTACTGTTTCGCCCGTCTCTTTTTGAGAGCTTGAGGTGTTCTTTTCATTTTCTTTCCTCACCTGTCATTTTGAGGGTCGTTTTGTGTTCTCCCTGTTACCGATTCTCTCCCCTTAATTTCAACTCGATTCAGACTCAAACTCAAATCTCTGCATCTTGCATACGTAGTCAATCAATGTGCTTTTTGTGCACATGCCCCATACTTTTATTCAGACAGTTGTTCAATATGTGTAAGGAAATGTGGGCAGTCTCTTCGGTGAGAGGGAGCTGTCCTAACCTATTGAAACCTCCCATTGGGATTTTTGAAAACTTGTAATGGATTCGCCAATTACATTGGCTGTGTCTCAAACCACATACTCCAAACTGAAGTACGGTAGTATGGAGCACGGATAAAGTACCCGTATGCAAAATTGGAAGTATGCATCGATGCTTGCTCCGACCGGGAAAAGTCCCACACTTCCTTTCGAGAAAAAGGTCAAGCCCAAAATTTCCGTGGTATTGGCGGACCACAGCGAGATCTAGCTCAATAATTTATCTAACTTTAGACATCTTCGTAAATATGTAAATTGCAATGCAATTTGCTAGGTATTAAATGACATAACGTAGCTAGTTATCTTAGCCAGATAATAATAGCGTTAGAAACATTGATACTAAAATATGAATAGCCTATTATTAAATATTTGCAGTCCCATATAATCCCATATATCAACCCTGTTAGCTAGTGTTGCGCTAACGTTAGGTAACGTTATATACCCTCAGTAGCCTGTGTGTGTCATGGATCTTGCCTTCCTTCCCTTATCTCCACGTTCTCGTTATTCTTTTTTGTCGTTACCGGTAATCTATCGGATTTTCCTTTGTTCCGTGACGGGGTTTTGCTTTCGCCTCGTCATTAGTAAGTTCACCTGTTATGAATTTCCGTTGACTATTTATACTCCGCTTCCTGCCTCTCTCGTTGCTTCCATGTTATTCCACTTAACATTCAAGCCGGTAAAGAGGTATAGGAAATTAGTAGAAAGCTAGTTTAAAAAGACAGGGTTTAGAAAGAAAAGCAAGTTTCTTTTCGCTCTGATTTCAGAGCAGAGGCTTTCTCATTTTCTTTCGTTTTATACTCGGACTTACGAGTGCTCTTACCCAAGAAGTTCGGGTTTTATGAGTTCTCGGTTTTCTTTCGCTTCACTCCTCGAACGTTGTTAGATAAGCGTGTCCGCTTATTTCCTTTGTTCTTTTACAAGTGCTCTAACTGCTCTGATTCCAGTTAAAGGAATCTTAATAGTTTTATTTTCTTTGTTCGTTCGCTCCTCGAACGTTGTTAGATAAGCGTTTCCGCTTATTTCCTTTGTTCTTGTACGAGCGCTCTAACTGTCCTGGTTCCAGTTAAAGGAATCTTAATAGTTTTATTTTCTTTGTTCGTTCGCTCCACAAACGGAGTTAGATAAGCGTGTCTGCTTATTCGGTTGTTTTGCTCGCTTATCGAGTTCCTCATCTTTTTCGTGAGGTTATTTTGTGTTCTCCATATTCTCCCTCTCCACTACGGATTATTGTCCGTTTTAGTGGTGTTCGTTGAACACTTAAAGATTCCGTATCTGTCGCAACTGGACCTCCAATATTCCCTCTGTGTCTCTGGCACAGAGAACCCTCATAGTGTGATCTTGGAACATACAAATACAGTAATGTCAATACAGTACACCAGCATATACAAATATCGTATTGTCATTTAACGTTAGATGTCATGTCACGCCAGTAGCTTAGGTTACTGTCGCCTACGTTGACTTGTCCAGTTTTCTGTTGTTGCTGAGACACTTTCGGTGTACTTTAAGCAGCCAAACAAGAGCAAGACTGTAAACGTAAGGCAGACAAATCAATTTATTTAGCTATATAAATTTCCTTTTCAAAATGGTTTTGTTTATGGGAGAGTATAACGATACTTAGTTTTTATTGCTAACTCATGGTGGTTAATTACCGGCTCAATTTCTACTTGTAGCTGGTAAACAGCGCGAAAATAATGAAAATGCAGACACGATTGTTTACAATGTAATGACAACTTTATTTTGGGGTTGACAGTTCACCAAGTTATCCAATGCTGCAATGAATATCTTCATATCGTTGACTTCCACTGACCATTCTTCTGGCATAGCTATGAACGAACGCTAGCATACAGGAGAATTCATATGAACTGGTTAACGTTATAACGTTGCAGGCTAAATGTTGCTGATATTAACATTACTGGTTATATTGGAATATTTCAGTAACATATAGCTTACTGTAGCTACAATGCGAGCTCACAACCTAACGTTATTCCTCTCAGGTGTACTTACTAATATCATAAAAATTTCCCCAATATGGCAAAGGTCAAAGGCTATGGGTCAGATGTCGCCATGAAGTGCGTCCCATGACTGAGCAACACTTTCCGTGCTGCCATACTTCCATGTTCCAGAGTGCGTACTCCGAAGCCTTGACTGGAGTGTGTACTCGGGAGCACAGGAGTATGAGACACAGCCATTGATTTCCAGTGAGGACAGGGCTCTAAATAACATTAAACCTATCCTACTTTATTGATAAAACTGCTGTAATTTCTGATTCAAGATTCACAAAACATGGGCAACATTGAAAGGTGTAACACTTCAGGAGATCTGTGAGGTGGCAAATTGGGCGCCCCCCTGCACATTCTCAAGATTTTATCACGTCAATGTGGCGCCTGTTTCAACGGTCGGCTCGGCAATCCTGCCAGTGGCCTTGGTATCCACTTAAACGGTATGACTGTCCCTCGTGACGTGGTTGGTATTAGTCATCCGAATGTTGATGACCCTAATGGTCATCCAGAACTCATAAAACCATGGTTACAGTCGTAACCTTCCTTATAAAGCCTTAAGCAGAGCACCCCCTAAATTGGCAAGAATTTACCAAATTTGGCATCTGCACAAAGGGGTTAATGGATATGGACACAGTAAGAATGCACTTTTTTCCACACACGGCTTCTACATGTTGCCTTGTTTCTTTGTTTGAATAAATATTAGCAAAGCAAAATGTGTGTGTGTTAACTTATGAGTCACATGTGGTTAGATTACATTACGTGCATTTTTGTTCGGACTTGATTAAGGTTATTTATGTCCTAATGTAAAACCATAGAATAGAAAGAGCTTGTACTTTGCCGCATCGATCTACATACAAAATATGCACTCTGGAGGAGGATAAAAACTTGCAACTAAGAAATGTAAGTCATTAATGGATATGTGTCATATGTGGTGAATGTATTGTGTTGGTAAAGGGAAAAAAATGAATGCTAATGGGGTGAATACTTTGTGAAGGCACAAAGTATTCATTTTGGCAGTAATTATAACGTGAACCAATTCAAAGAAATCTAAGTCCATAAAACCCCTGAGTACAAGCCCCCCCCACCCCCCCACCCCTCCCACAGGTGAAAGCTTAGACACATTATGCCCTCAGAATTTTGGAAAATAACTTGCCATTTATCTGTGTCTGCCACACAGCATCAGCCATTGCCCAGACAGCAGGGAACACGAAGAACACAGGCAATTGGTCTGGATGGGGCTTCCAGTACAACAGCCCGATGATGCAGGCACAATTCATCCCTGCAGCTGAAGAGGTATAAAAAGCACAGCAGTGAATTTCTAGCACTTATTTCTTTATTTTTATCTCCATTCTGGAATATCCAAACAGCATTGATCCCATCAGGTTTCAGTTCTAGACTGTAGAACACACTACTGCATAAGGTACAAGTGCTTCTCTGCTGGATGCACTGCCTTATAGCCCATCATATAATTGACAAGTAATCTGTTGACTACTCAGGGTGTGAAATTAAAATGAAAGTAAAATTTTGATTGTGATTGGTAAGATTTTTACTCTAGCAGCCACTTTTGCCGGTAACCAACCAGGCTGAAATATATTTTATTAAAGGTGGCTGGTAAAATGTTGAAAATCGTTGGTGATTTAGAATCCACAAGCCACTCTGGCCAGTGGGTGAAAAAGTTAAAGGCCCAACAAATTTGGAAGGCTCAACCCTGGTCCTGGAGCATTAGAGTGCAGATTATTTTTTTTTTTTTAGTTATTAGTTATGCTCAATCTCTTATGCTCTTTGTACAGGGAGTCAGGAAATCGAAATTGACGCAGTTTAACCTCAAAGATACAGATCTCAGAATTATTCATATCTTTCAACTGAAAATGGTATGAACTGCTAATACAATGTTCAAGGGTGTATCAAATGCAGATCTCACCAGTGGCAATTATAGCTAGCAGCCCTGCATTGGCTTGGGACGGGAGGGTTTCCATCCCCCGGCATGCCTGTGTCTCATCATGTGCCAGTGACCTCTGGGTGCTGATCAGTAGGGGGGGGGGGTTCTTCCACCCAAGGGCAGGCCCACTGGAAGGGCGGAGTTAGACTATTTTTTTCTCATTTTTAAAACAAAAAATGTATAATCTCTCTTCCTGTTTCACTAGTAATATAATTCTGAAATGATATTACAGGATAATAGCAATGGATAATTATGATTGATAGGCTGGAGGCTATTGTCATTTCAATGCAGTTCGTTCCTCACATACTCCTTTTTAAAGCCTCTGACTTGCAGGCTTGCCTAGTGCCTTGTGAGTTAGAAGTCTTAGGCCTATTACAACTTTATTGTAATTTTTTTGTTGTGAGCCAGCTAATATAGCTGTATTTAGATATGTTATAAATAGTGCTGTCAATCGATTACATTTTTTAATCGTGATTAATCTCACAATTCTGATAAAAAGTGAATCGTGATTAATCACGTATTTAATCACACTTTGAAAGTACTAATTTTACAGAATTATTCTGTTGTTCAGTAAACATTAAAGGTCCCATATTGTTTCACTTTTGGAATCTTTGGAATCACTTTTACATCATTCACGTGGATCTATGGAACACAGCTGTAAGTTGTTTTTCAATACAATTTATTTTGTGTATTTTTAATCAAGTACTGCAATGCCCCTCTCTGTGTCCTTCCAACTGAACAAGCCATTTTTGTGAGGGTTTGGTAGAAGTGATGAGTCAAATGCGACTAAACAAAACACGATACAGAACAAGTCACTCACAGAAGCGAGGACCACTAAAGGAGTCTAGGTACCCAAAATAGTAGAAACGAAAACAAGGGACGAAAAACCACCCACAAAACCGGGTGTAGTTCGTAGAAATGAGTAGAAGGGTAAGGTAAAGAGACTCCCAAACAGAAATGAAGGAGCAAAATCTCGAGAGAAAAACAAAGAATCACCTTCGGAACGTAGACTATAATGCCCGATAAATAGGTGAAAAATAAATGAAATCAAAATAAAGCAGTAGCAGAGAGTAGAAGGAGAAGTAGGGAAAAAGATAGAATCTGTCTTAGGAACTTAAACCTAACCAACACTGAAGGCATGATATGATGAAGAAGCGCCAGGAAGCGGAAGTGGAAGTGAGGGGTTTAAATAACTGAGAGGTAAATTAACAGGTGAACCGAATAATTAGCGGGGAAAAGGAAAACTCCAAAACGGAACGTGGGAACCACAGACCCGAACACCACACAAGGTTTAAAAAACATTATGATGTCACAGTGAAGTTGACCTTTGAACTTTTGGATATAAAATGTCATCACTTCATCATTTTATCCTACTAGACATTTGTGTGAAATTTTCATAATTAGCGTAGGAATTCTTGAGTTATGGCCAAAAATGTATTTTGTGAGGTCACAGTGACTTTGACCTTTGACCACCAAAATCTATTCAGTTCATCCTTGAGTCCAAGTGGACGTTTAGGCCAAATATGAAGAAATTCCCTCAGGGCGTTCCTGAGATATCGCGTTCACGAGAATAGGATGGACTTACGTAAGGACGGATGGACAACCCGAAAACATAGTGCCTTCGGCCATGGCTAGAGCCGGCGCGGTATGGTAGGCCGAACAGTTCAAAAGCAGATGCAAGCTAGACACCACATATCCAGTTGGACAGCTCGCGCTACCCAGTTGGATACCCAATTTGATGTCGCTGATTGGACAGAAATTCACTAATCTCTCACATGTAATTTACGTAAAACCGAAGTTTGTAGGGTCATTTGAATCATAACGATAATCAAAGTTTTTAATTGTTTGTCATTTTAATTTTCACACTGTAATTCCAAAGACATATATTTATATGGACATAACTATATTTGGAATAACTTAGGAATTCCAAAGTTTAGGAATATGGTTTAGGAATATGGGAAACAGTCATTGAACATGAAGAGACTGATCTGAATGCAGACATGAAGGAGCAAACACTATGTGAGTATGTAATTAATCACATTCATTAAATTCAAAGGCCTAGTTAGTTCAAAGTGCTATTTTCTGGTATTTTTAAACAAATTTGGAATATATTTTAGTTGGAATACAACAGCAAAAATTAAACAAAAGGCTAAATATGCAATTTATTTAAAAGAATAATCCCTGATATTTCATATATATTTTGCTAGCTTCCACGTTGCTCTTGTGTTCTTTAGCCTGTGTTGTCCAAGCCTGAAATGGGTGGGCTACTCACTGTCAACCCATAGCTACGATTTGCCCGTATAAAATATGGGTTTCCACCTTTTGAAGGTTTGCAGGCATATAAGGTTATGATACGTGAAGTCTAGTCTATATTTTGTTTTCAAACGTTTTCCAACATAATTCATTCAAACGCAGCAATCACATTTTATTTTCCCCTCTCTCTGCTATAGCTAGCCTATACTTTCGATTTCTGAGGCTGCGGGGAATGCAAGTAGTGGCCATCAGGACTGTAATGTAGCTACTTTATGACAACAAACCATGAAGACGCAGTAGCCCACAAGATACCTATAACTATCTAACGTTAATTAACCAAGCGAACAGTTAAATGGTTATGACTGGACGATGTTAATGTTTATGCAATGTTCCATGACGTATTCATTTGGTGGATGACTCAATTTAATGAAGCTACTACAAGTTTAATTGTAAAATAACCTGTCTAATTTAATGTTAACTGTTACTAGAAAATTATTCAAATTAAGATGAGCTAATTATATAACTATATGTAGGCTATATTAATGCATGTTGCCTACTTAGGCTATCAAAGCTGTTATGTAGGCTAGTGAGATTGCAAAACTGCATTAAAAGTGCAGAACAACACGACTATTGCATAATTTAGGAAATTGTATCTATGTATCTCTCTCCTGCACAGGGTTGTAAGTGTGCGGGGTCAGTCATTTTGGGGTGTCTGTTTACCTGTTTTAAAATGAGAATCTTCATGAATTTGTAGCTGCACAGTCATTATTATGTGAAAAGCTAAATACATAAATATATTAAATAAACTTGAATCAGACAAATAACTGTTGTGGCTAGTGATTTTAATAAATAATCGATAGACAGGGACGGACTGGGACTAAAAAATGGAGATACTCCACCACCCCCATCCCATCAACGCACATACAAACACACCAGCCCTTAATACCAGCACTTATAAGCATAATGGATGGATACTCTAGGCTACTGTAACACTAATACAGAGCTATTTTAGGAGCAAGTGAAAGGTTTGACAGATTCAGGCTACTATATTGTGCAGTCAGCACTGATGCACACAGCCGCTACAGTATACAGACTAGGCACCTCAATAAAACTCCTTTCTGCTCTGCCTCTCTCCACTGCCTGCACACGTGACAGAGCTTCCATACAACAGTCAGAATTGTATAATTCTGTAAATTGAAATGGCATTACAAATGTAATTTGGCTTCATCAATACGAGTACTTAAAAATATCAGACATCAGAAAATGAAAAAAGACATGAGAAGAGAGGATAAATGATCAGTTTAATGTTATGTAAAAAAGATGATAATATCATTGTTTAACCACTGCTCTGTGATTGGGACATTTAGGCGTTTCATTATCTAATGAAGATCGCAAACTTTACTTATGAGTTGGTTATGCTCCTAGGCGTGTTTCATAAAGTGCACCGTAACGTTTGTGTTGGTTTCTGTATTATCAGAACAGCTTCCACTGTCACCATTCTCCCCCATCTCATTTAGGCTTAGCTTATACATTTAGCTACATGGAATAAATATGAGATTTTTAACGTTACCTGACCATTTTTTGGAGGCAAGCTCCTCTTATTAGCTGAAGTCGAGATGACGAAGATTGAAAATGATCATTTGGCTAATTTAGGTTAGTTATTCGCTTTCCAGATCTACTCATCTGTGCATGGCCAAGCAACCAATGTTGTGAGATTAGTCTACCGCCAATCAAAACACTGTAGTTTACACTTGGGAGTTGCTACCGAGGGAAGTCCACACACTCCACAAATCTGTTGAGTAGTTGATAATTTCTGAAGACGGATCACATGGAGCTTATGCGAACACATTTTCTATTGATTTTATAATGATAGTAAATTAGTTTTCAATGACGTTTCCAATATTTTTTGACGTGGTGGCATATTGTAGGCTATGGGAAACACTGGTTTGCTAACGTTAGAAATCAGTTTACGTAATTTTGTCATTTGCGTGAGCTACATACACCCCCACACCCGTACGTCATAGCGTAGGCTGCACATGCTGCATAGCCAGGGTGCATATCAGAAAGGGATTAGAATTGTTGATTTACTTTTATATATTTTTATTATAATTATACAAATTTAATTAAAATGCCTGGGGGGGCTAAACTGGGGCTAAGCAAATTTGTGACGGGGCTATTGCCTACCCTTGCCCCGGTGTAGCGCCGTCCATGCATAGGCCTAACGTTACTAAAGAATTGGAATTTGTATTGTAGATATGTGTTATCATGAGCTAGCCTACAGAGTTAGTAAACTGTTATTTTCTTACCGCTGGCGTTGTGCTTGGAGCCTGGTCCTCCTGGCTACAACAAGGCTGACTACTAGTACCGTCACCCTCATCCTGGGTCTCAGCAGCGTCATCGTTAGCGCTGGCAGTGCTGCTGCTGTTAGTGCTCGCAATATGAAACATATAATTTATCTTCATGCATGTTGTGGCATCAGATTGAAGTGACTTAATTTTTTTTTATCTCTAGCCTTTTCAGCGCCACCTTTCCTCTTTCTGCTCGGATTTTTGTCCATTTTGACGGACTTGGTCTGCTAGCTAACTGTTTCTCGTAATGAATCCACCTGTTCACTTGCTTCCGTTCTCTGACTGCTGGGGTGGGGGGGATGTGGGCTGGGCTGGTGCATAATCAGAGTGGGCCGATGTTTTTGTATAATGAGCTGCTCAAAAAAGAAATGTTTGCTGAATTTATACAGTTTTGCAGGCATGAAAAATAAGGGCTCTCTTTCCAGAGGTTGACACCTATGCATGAATAAAATAATATTGTGGCGACCGCATCTAAAGACAGGTGGATTCACTGGTTGCTTTTATTGCAAGCCAATGTTCTCAGTACACAGAGGATTACACTGACTCAAATGCACGGACTTCAAGCATTTTTATACTGGATTTGCGATAATAGGCTACTGAAAACTGTCATAAACATATTGTATGATCTGTAGCTCTACTGTGGCTATATAGCTACACTAGCTACTGTCAACAAAACACACGTAGGCCTACGCACTTTATATACACAATAACACCTAGCTAGCCCTGGTGAGGGGGAGCCCCAATAACCTCCGCCTTGCGACGTTTGGTGGCGCTAGATGATCCTGTCTTAGCATGTGGTGGATGAACAGGGGCTTCAAGCAGGAGCCCCTCTGCTTGAACCAGTCTGGAACCTTTCAGTGCCCGCGGCATGTAACTGCAGTTCATGCACGCGTCATGAAGAAAGTCCCTGCCTTAGGTGCTCCAGGCCCAGGCATAAGGGACAGAGATTGTGGCCATCTTCAGCCTGAAGAAGAGCCATGCAACTTCCACATGCATGAGCTGCAAGTAATGTGAGGCGAGTAATCAAGCTTGCTAGTGGGAAAGAGCAGGAACACTCAAACACTAGGCAATCAAAACTAGGTTAAATAGTGTTCTAGTGGGAAAAAAATGGAACAAGTGTCACCAACGTTTTTGTAGCGAGGAGAGGCGAGGGCACCTACACCGAAGCGCCAGCAATGAATGAGCTAATGAGTGAAAACACTACTCGCAGCTGAACTGCAAAACCAACGTTGGTTAGCTATAATTGCAAGTATTGCTAGCTAACAGTTGTTAATACTAACTAAATAGCCATCTAGCCCAGGCTACCGTAAAAATCCGGCTTTGTTAACAGGTGTTGGAAAATCGCCGTAGTGGAGCAGCAAGCTGGGATTAAATATCCACAGCCTCTGGAGGACGGTTTCCGAAGCTCCAACACTCAGTGTTGCGAGGCTTAGCAATGCTGCTAACTGCAATTGCAATTGAACTGTAGTAATCGCGTTGTGATTTATTGCAAGAAGAAAAAAAGAGACAGGGGTTTTTATAGATATATATTCACCACTTACTTTTCGTGGTTACGCGGACATGTTTTCGGGTGTCTTTAGAGTTTAGCTAGTTTTAGCTCTGTTTACTCTCTACCTGTTTTCTTTTGTTTCCCTCTCAGCTCCCTTTCGGGTGTGCTAGAGGTTTTTCTTTCTGTTTGTTCTGGTTATACTTTAGTTTATACTCTCGCCCGGTTCGGGTCGCTTTTGTTTTTGGTAGCGTTACTCTCGTTTCTAGGAGAATTTTTTATTTATTTTTTGGTTTATTCCCTCTTTACTCCCCCGCTTTCTGGTGTTCTTATTCGAGCACTTAGATCCCCTA